>JAUTYZ010016551.1:2053-12869 GCA_032273725.1 Panulirus interruptus | reverse complement strand
ATATATGACAGCTAATTCAGCATTTATCAGTTTCTTACTGATGTTCTCATAGCAGGGGTAGAACCAAACTCAAGTAAAAACATATACTCCCTTGTTCATCCTCTCTTCACTCATCCTCTCCATATGTTTAAACCATTTCAGCAGACCTTTTCAGTTCTCTCATACATACTCTTCTTACTACCATTCCTGTCTTTTACCGTCATTCCTTATTCGATCAGTCCTCCTCACACTACATATTGTCCACCTTCAACACATCCAGCCTCTTTCATACTCTTTCATCCAAGGCACGGGCTTCGCATCCGTATCATCACCATCGGGAATACCATACCATCAAACAATCATTCTTGCCCTTAGGAACAGTAACGTCTATTTTCACACTCTTCTCGGTGCACCCAAGACCTTGGCCTCTCTCATCCACCCTACGGCTTATCTCACCTCCTTTGGTTCCATCCACTGCCATGTATCTAAACATTTCACTTCCTTCAGGTTCTCTCTCTTCAAATTCACACTGTAACCAACCACCCTGTCTCTCTCCCCTGCTAAACTTTACATCCTTACTTACATTTAAATTTACTCTCAACTTTCTCCTTTCATATACTCCTGATCTACACATCCTCTACCAGTTTTAAAACCACGTCGATCCTCCCCAGTCTGATGCAAGCCAACATACTATCAATCACCAGTTTCCCATACAACTTACTAGGTATACTCAACAAACTTATGCCACACTATATTCATCACCTCTTCTCTTTTCACCAAACCACTTGCCATGACTCTGTCGTTTCGCATACCTCCACGTCCGAAACATCCCACATCTGCCAGCTTATCATCTAACACATTCAACATTCCTTTAAAATACTCATTCCATCTCATCTTCACCTCTTTGCCTGCTCTGTTCCCTTCAGTGATGTTCCCATTTGTTCTCTTGTTCTCTTCACACTAATCACATCCTCCCAAAAAGTTTTCTTATTCTCCCTCAAGTTTGCTCATACTCACTCACCACAACTCTCATTTACCCTCTTTTTAAGTCCTACACCTTCCTCTTGGCCAACTGCTGCTCTCCTTGCATATTTTTTCCAATTAATTGCACTCTTTCCCTGCAGGTAACGCCCACACACCTCTCTTTACTCTTTCATTAACAACTTAACTTCCTCATCCCACCACTCACTAAGCTTTCTCACTCGCTCACACCCAACCTTCCGCCGGAGTGGCCATCAGACCCGTCCTCCAGGCGTGGATAAAAGGTTAACAAACAAGACTTGCAGAAGACAGACACCCGGGCCCAGTCTGGTGCTGGATGATCTGAGAGCAACGGTGGGGATGCGGGCCCCCTCCCAGCGGATGCAGGTCCAGCACGGTGCCTACCTTTGGCATTGCTGAAGACTGTCTGCTGCCTGCTGGCTGTGATCTTCTCCTCGCCGCTCTGTTCATCCAGTTCCTGAGGAGAAAAAGATGTCCAGTTGAGGTGAAATGTAAATGTTTTCTCATGAGAGATTAATTCCGAGCATGACAACAGAGCCGATGGGGTCGGAGCCGTACGGCGCCTGAGCACAAGTAATGCCCGCCATCCGCACTCACTCCTGACCATCACGTGCAGCCTACCGCATGAGGCTCTCGAGTAAGGCATTAGGCTTCCAAACCTTTCTTAGCAGAAGCATGTCAAGGGCAACGTCATTAATGATGAATATCAGTCACACTTCCATAATTATTATTTAAATGAGACTTTGCAACTATTCTAAATCTAGTTAGATCTTATATTTTGAGTATTCTCCACGGTGTGATTCAAGGGTCCTGTGGTCATGCAAAACGCCATAATATTGTCTTCTTGTTATATTTCAGATTACCAATTGCATCCAATAATTTTACCACGAGTAGTATACATCATTCTTCTCAAAACCTCGGTATTTTGTATCTAAATATTCTTTTCATTCTTCTTTACGCTTATCAAAACCAATGTTAATTTTTGTTCATGTTCTCCCATGATTAACTAATTAGTTTACATAGAAAATCCTTTTAATTCCAGGTCTCCCTCTCAAGAATATTTGAACATCAAATACGGGTACAAATGACCCAGTATTACTCTGCCTGCAACTGAGGGCGACGGAGACATTCTTACCTCCACCGTCGTGTCCGGTAGGATCCCTTGGGCTGCTCTCCCACTGGTTATGGCAATGCTGGGCCGCGGCCTGGGTGCTGCGGTAGTAATGGTGATAGTTGAATGAACGCTTTTTGGCGTACTGGGTGGACTTGTGGTAGCTGAGGTGATGGTGGTAGGAGGGCGGGTGGGGGCTGAAGTAGTGGTGGGAGGTTTAGTGGTTCCTGGGGTGGTTGTGAGAGGTCGAGTAGCGGCTGCTGGGGTAGTGGTGGGAGGTTGAGTTGTTGTTGGGGTGGTGGTGGGAGGACGAGTGGTTGTTGGGGTTGTGGTGGGAGGGCGAGTGGTTGATGGATTGGTGGCGGGAGGGCGAGTGGTTGTTGGTGTGGTGGTGGTTGCAGGAGGGCGGGTGGTTGCTGGGTTGGTGATTGGAGGATTGGTAGTTGCTGGGGTCGTGACGATCTCTTCTGGTAACTCTGGGCCCAGTATTCTGTTCATCAGTTGGTTATTGTTCTTCAGCAACTGGTCCAGCTTTTTGTAATAGGGACAGGTCTGGGGAGAGAGATACTCACTGTTTGTATATGTGTACATTGATGAAATTAAGATAATATCAAATTAATCGACGGTTACTACAATACATTTCCTATGTTCGACGTAACGTACACTCAATTCCACTCTCAATTTGACATTGCTAATCATCCAAATAACAATTACCATCAAGAATCATATAGTTTTTCATTAAGTAAACTCAGCTGGTGTGTGATATTTCTAATGCAAAACTCTGTTCATAAAATCTGTAACAATTCAAACGAAATTAAGCATTGAATGTTTGACTTGGGTGAAGAAGGAAGGTTGTCACACCTCGCCCTGTCTGATGGCTGTCATTTTGGTGTAGTCTATTCCCATGGCAGTGAGTCTCTCGTGGCAACGGTTGGCGGTGTGTTCCGGCAAGGTAGGCGTTCGACCATACAGCCAGAAGAACTCTGCTCGGAAGCCAAAGTACTCCAGGCAGGAGTACACACAGGAAAACGTGCGGTAGTCGGTGTCGATTATCTGCAGGTGAGAGGTGGGGAACGGGATGTGAAAATCATAGAAAAATGGAGATCTTATCATCTGGTAAAGATATCTAAACACTGCAAAAGACGAGACCTGTTACTGGAGGAGCAGCCATCATACACTCACTCATAGAGTCAGTACAGTTCTTAGCTTTCCTCTGCACTCTGAAAATAGTTAGAGGTTTCATATCAAGACTGCAACACGGACAATTACAACGACAATAAAACACATATAAGTGGGCTAGTTAATGATAATAATTGTTAGTACGTTAACCAGCCTGGCTAGCGATGGCTTGCCAAGCTAACGATGACGAGCCTAGCCATTGAGTGCTTGCCTAAGCAGTAATGATGATTTTAGCAAATTGATGGCTAACTTAGCTGTTGTATATAAGGAAGCGTTCCCCAACGTCCATATCCTGTAAAAAAAATACTAACACATTAATTTTCACTTATAGCACGAATACTAGCTTAATGAACAGAGCTGTTGATATCCATTAGGTCCAACAACACACTTACCCAGTTCCGTTCGGATCTCACCACTTGCTTATGTTACACGTCTTAGCAGCAACAGCTGTCAAGCACTCTCTTCCCTGATAGTCCAGCTTCAGTCACTTTCCACAGCTTGTTATTACGTGATATGTACAGCATATGTAAGGCACATATTGTGTTGTTTCAGCGTTTTTCTGTCTTTTTTAGTCTGGCGTTGGGTAAAGAGATTGTTAGGCTGCCTCTGGGGTCCATCTTCATAATTTGTCAATTTCAAGTTATATCCACCAACCGAAAAATCTTTAAACTTTTTCAAATTTCAGTTACTCTAAGGCAGCGTACTCTCTCACAATGTATGTGGTCCTTGATCTGTCGTACCTTAGTAATCATATGGATGATTAATCTATAAACTGATAGTCCGTTGTTTTGAGAATATCTTTGCTGTTTTATCTCTTAATGACCGTGGCAATTGATAGGCCTAACGCCTAAACACCCAACCATCCGACTGCCATTACATGTCAACATAAGGAGTCAACTTTTTTATTAGTGTCAAAACATTTTGGAAATGGTTAATAATGCAGTAGTTCAATCTGTAATAACAACAATATTTTGTAAGCACATGTAGTACAACAATTAAAGATAAGATACATACTCTTACCATACGCAAATTTGTGGACTTTTTAATCATAGACAACTTTATAGTTTGATTCGTTTTCAGGCTTTCCACGAAAACCAGAGGAATTCGGCGCGTAACAAGATGACATATAATTAAATCTTTGTGATAATCAGATAGTGTTGCTATCCTCAGGGCCTACACTAGGGCTCCGTCCTTCATGGGCAGGAGCACTAATCCCAGACAGAGGTCAACAGCCATAGTTTCATTTGAGTATCACCTGCGTTTTGTAATGAAAAATACACTTTTTAGGGTATCATTATATCATTATCAAAATGAGTATGATAATTGTTGGTATAGTTAACATTAGTCTTGTCAATATTCTTATTCTACACATTTCCCTACAGTTATTTTGTAAAGTACATTGCCTGACAAGCTGCTGTGCCCCGTCACATAACAATAACTGGTAAAAAAAAAAAATACTTTTTCGACTGGTGTCGCTGTCTGGTAATGGAAGGCATGCCTAGCAAGAGTGTAGTACCTGGAGTTAGCTCAGTTCGAACATCATTTGATACAAAGAAAGTAAAAAGCAGAGTTGTAACATGATATAGGACAGAAGTTTATATACCAGGTGAGATACGATTGAGAGGAAAACAATTAACAAAGGAACAGTGCCTGTTAAAGTTACAGTAGTGCGACAACAACTGTTGGCAAGATAAGGCATCAAGTACAAGGCAATAGGTGGTAGAGTACCTAGGGAAGGGAAAGCACCTGGTACATTAACAGGGAAGGGACAGTACCTGGTGCAAGACAGTACATGGTAGATTAACTAGGGAGGGGACAGTAACTCCTGAGTTGGTGTGTTGACTTACCAGGTAAGGGGACTCTGGCGTGCCCTCCGCGATGACCTTCATGTGTGCAGGGTCTTGAGGCTGCCGCTCCTCATCTGGCAGGAAGGATAATGACACCCGGATTTTCTGATCGTCCTGTGACAAGCCTCGGGATACCACGCTCATGTGATCATCTGAAGGGATAGTGAAGAACGGTCAGGGATATTTACGAATGCTCTGGGAAAACATATATTTTTCTAGTGTATATTTTTTCCTGAACATTCTGACAATGAAATGTCAAACCGAGTTCATTGTGAGCGTGTGACGTATGGGTTTAGGCGGGATAATTCGATGTTTTCCCCAGCGAAAACCTGGGTTGGAATATATCAACAGATGGTCATAGGCTGGGCTTACCTTCCTCCGCGTGCAAAAGCTTGGGAATCAACTCACCCTACTATACACCTCCAAAAATATGTTAATTTTCAAACAAAGTCTACCGATTTCGATAAACCATTTAGTTACATGTGCCAGTTTCGATTAGAATGTTCTGAAAAAGATGTTAGCGATGTAAAAAATTCAGCAAAATATGAACAAAGTGTATGGCTCCCTCTGGAAGCAAGGCTAGGGCCGCCGACCAAGCGTTTCCTCTGTCTGCTGCATTACACATCTTCACGTATCGTTATCGTGCAACGTCGAGCTACCATAATGATTCCGGACTGAGAAACAAATCCTACGAGAGGAGATATAACGAATCTATTCAGCTCAGAAAAGACAAGGGTAAGAGGTGATCTAATATAAATATTCAAAATTATCAAAGGCTTTGATAATCTTGATCTATTAAGTTACTTAAGACTTGATTCTTCAGATCTCACTCGCAGTAATCACTCTCAATAATGGATATAAACTCGCAGGCAAACGTTTTACCTCGAATAAAGCGAAGTACTTTTTCTTTAATAGGATTGTTAACATATGTAATGATAAGCCATATATGTTTAAGAACAGACTAAAAAATATTTCGCTTTAGGTCCAAGACTTACATTATTTGCGCCTCCTTAATTAACATTGACAATTTGCAGGTTTTTCTCCTTGAATCATCTGTATACCTTCTAACTTTTACCACGCTAATTCGTGAGTTTCTGATGTCTTCCACTATTACAAACACCTTCGAAAGGACCCACTGGTCTATTGCTGTTGGAATTCCTTTGTCTTCCTTTGTATAGGTGACAATTATATCAAAGTTTTTCAGAAGTACTGTGCACTCCAACTAAGGGTGTGTTGCAGGCACCTCACCGTATTGTGGATGGGGTCCTAATTTTCTTGAGAATAAACTTTTGAAATCTGAACTGTGGCTTTTACTAATCTTGTTTTTTGCCTCTACGTCTTCCCCTCCCCCAGATGACATTAAACAGGAAGTACTCGTACAGTACTGCTCTTCTGCGTCCGAACGTGCGTTCACACACCTGAGGTCTCCCGTTTCCACATAGCTCGGTTTATCTGACGGTGACTGTTGAAAAGAAGGATGTGCGCGGAGTGTTAATTCGTATCAGCCGTCGACGAGCACACCACGGCACGTCTGAGTCTGGAAACCGGTGCCTCCCAGTTCGAATAGACTGTACGTAGCCTCTGTCACTCCTGACGGATGGTAAGGCTAGGGGCCATGTACCGCTAATTGTGTTCGTTCATTGTTTAGTTCAGTGACCGGGGCGTCACTGCCCACAGGATGGGTAGTTGTGCACAACAAATTCGCTACTTACTGCTACAAAAAGCAAGTCTACAGAGACGTGCACATCATCTATCCGCAATAAGTGATCTACCTTAAGACAAACTATATTGGAACCTGGCAGCTTCCCTCCCCTTTGGATGAATATGTAAGTATATAACCATTAAGCTCCAGCAATCATCACTACAGTGGCTTTGTTAATTCTAATAACCTAAAAGGCCGGTTGGGTCTTTTAGGCTACGCCTACCGGCGGCTTCGTGAGCCTTCGGCGCCAACATAACGCCTGCAGCGCTAACTTAGCTTGCAGCGCTTGCTATTTGTTTCGTTCTGTTATGTAAAGGAAACCAATTGAAAATGTTAAGGAATGGGTCAGCTATGTGTAACAATAAGATATAAAAACCCTTAGTATCTCCGTTTTCTCTTTGCCAACTTTGCCCAACCTCAGTTTTTATATAAACATCAGAAGATTGGAAAAATAATCCCATATAATGATAGCATATCTCAGCATTTCAAGATTTTCAAACAGTTTTTCCACGAAACCTTGACGAACAAAATATAGAAATTTTACACAAAAAAGATTAAACACATCAACGCTGATTAACATTCATTATCTTAAAGATTCATCTTTCGTTAGCAAGTTGTTTGTCACCGTGAATTGAACTGCTTCGAATCTTTGACTTTCTTTCCTTTTAACCAGAAATAATCTTGTTCACTGTTTCCCTTGGATAACTGATATGTATCACACAGAGAAATACGCTTTGTAGATATATTTCACGTGTTTCAAAAATATCTATATTTCTGTATTACAAAAATCTAAAGACATGAATGACATAAGAATGATACAGTTCTAAAAACATGTGAAACAAAATAAAACATGATTGTTATTGTAGATGGTTTCCCTCAAGTCCAAAATCTCAAACAAGATACAGTCAGGAGTTGCTGTGCTCACCCTTCCACGAGTACTTGTGGCTGACGCAAGCTTTGGTCTGCTGGTACTCGTTCGGCACACTCTCTATGTCGAACCACAGGCCCGTGTACTGTGGGGAGAGGAGGGGGGAACTTTACTGGAAGATTAGAGACGAGGATGTACAAATGATTCTGTAAAACCAATATAAATACTCAGCAATTTCTCTCTCTTTCTCTGCGGTAAGCCCTGCCTCATAGCTACCTGGATGGTGTTAGCCTCCTGCGTTCGTGCTGTCATCTTACCTTCACGTCTGTGTCATCTCAAGTTTAGTGGTGTGTATATATATCCAACCTTGGTGACGTAATTGAATGATTTACGGATCATGTGCTAGATTGAAGACTGTCTCTTCTCCTGATTTCCCTAACGTATTATGCTTTCCCAGCTTTTCCCTTTGCAGTTATCCATATAATAGTAAGTGAGTAAAAATTCTTAGAGTGGACACTTCGCCCTGGCTATCATTATGTATAAGTTTGGTCTGTATCGTAGCCTAGTCTGAGTAAATTCTATCCCATTTTAATGGAACTCATGTCCTAACTAGACTGCTCCTATTCCTTCCCTTGACTGAACTCATATGTAACTTGATAATAGACATTACTCTCCTAAACTGAGGTCAGTTCTCCCTTCATTTTTCCTCTTGACTTAGCTCATCCTACTAATGACTTGAACCATTTCTTCCTTGATCAGACCCATTTCTCTCCATCATAAGATCCCATTTATTCCCTTGACTTCGTAAATTGGTCCCTTCATCTCACCTTAACAGGGTCGAAGTTTTCCATGAGCGTAACGTTGGCACAAGTACCGTATTCAAGAAAGTCTGGGATGCCAAACACTGCCTCCACGGACGGGACGCTGGACGCAGACAGCAACGCCGACAGTAGCAGGAGCGTCCTCGTGCTGTGCTGGCTCATTGTAAGAGAGGTCATAGTGACCTAAGGGGTAGCAAGCGTTGGCGGTTGAAGCACTCTATAGTTCCTTTGGGCGACTTCCTTGAGGAATTCTTTTGGGATCAGAAATGACACTGGTTTTCGCTGTGAGGTCGTCAAGTTGTAACGAAAAAGTTTTCCATATCTTGTAAGAAAATTATTTATTCTTGGTAGAGCACGTTGTGATTTCTAGACGATCCTCCGATGCTGTGATCCAAGTTTGCGGAAATATTAAAAATCTTGATGATGAAACCCCTGATACGTCAGAGATATGGCCAGAAACACTGGAAGATCATGCGAGGCACACTTGAAGCGCAGCAGTCAGTTAGAGGTTCGTCTCCCGTGGTCGATGTCTGCCGGTGGAGGAGAGCGATGGCTCCAGACGGGGCGAGGACGAGCGTCAGAGTGGCCTGGGGCTGAGGCACTGGCTTTAGGAACCTCTGGTGAGGGATGGTGAGGGGCGGGGATTCGGGGGGTCAGGGAGAGGGGGAGTTGCTTAGGTGATGGAGGAACTTAAGTAACGGTGTCTTTCATCGGTAACGAGCAGAGCGAGGGAAGCCTTCCAGCCTCATTATCCTTGTTCATACACTCGCAGTCATGTCCACTGTCATCTTAGTGTTTTGCTCTGATCATTATAGCCAGATCATAGAAACGAAGGAAAATGTTAATCAAATGCATGACGAGAACGACTAAAAACGGATGGAAAACGAATGAAATAAATATTTCTATAAAGATAGAGATGATTATCTATTTTTATGCGCTACTTGATGTTCAACTTACCAAAATTTCCTACAAAATTAATTTATTGTAATTAAAGAGAATTGGAAAAACTTGTGACACGAGAAATAACATATTGTATTTTCACTGAAAAACGAAATTAAGTCCAGCACCAGTCAGCGTACGGCACCCGTTTCTATGTTATGTTCCTCTTTTCTTCCTTACCTGTGAACTGAAGTCTACCCACAGTATTCTTTTAGTTCTTTCATTTTTTTCCCTTTACGCTGGAGGCTCCAGTCACGGACAAAAGTCCACAACAAGGCCGGGCCTTCATTGAAATATGAAAATGTTAATGAAAAGGAAAAAGAAGAGACAAGGAAAATATTCGCGAATTTTGGAGGAAGCGCAAAACCAATCTTTTAGAAAGTGCCAGGTCATAGTTATTGGGAAAGACATGAAAGGGTAGAGAGTCTAAAGCTTGGAGGTGTAGGGAAAGAAACAGTTATCAAAACGGCCCACCCTTGAGTTGCCAATGGGCACACAGTAATCATGTGACGCAGCGGCTTGCCGAGTATTGCGTGGTCTAGCTAGTGGTGGGTGTCTTTGGATTACTAAATTACGAAATAAGGCTTATTCTGGTGTGTTTACGCAACGTATTTTATCTTCTGTGGTCACTTCCGCACCAAAGTCGCGAAAATGCGTCGAAAGCTCAATGAATTATTTCCCTTCGTCGCCCACCATGGCTTCGAAGGATCGCTGCTGAACATTTCGAGCGCGACAGACGTGAATTTCACCAAGAGTCCCGTACGTCAGGGAACACAGATAAATAAACAAATAAAAAAATGTTTATTGGATCTAGGCAGCTATTCGGCTGAAAATTCACAGCTGAGGTATTAAAGATATTACAGAACTGGGAAGTCATGATTGTAACTAATTAACTACTCATAAAAGAGCTTAAGATGAAAGTGAGCTGTATATTTCCACACTTTGGATAAGCAGAGTGAGGTACATCTAGATAGTCAGGGATGCAGATATGCAGGAATGTCTACAGAATACTTACTATGGTTTATACATTATGCACTTAGTTGAACATCAAGTGATGAATAGTTAAAGTAAGACAGCTGTTGACACAATATAGCCTGACTAACAAAAACTGAGTTGTTCACTTGCTTAACAATGCAGTTGTTTATGTAATGTTTATGACGTTCACAGTGGCAGGTATAGGACTGTTTTTATATCTGTCTGTACGAGCTCTGATTGGAACAAGTCGATTGTAGTGACGAACGGCGGTCCCTGGCTTAGGGGCTTCGGGGGAGGAGGAGGTCTCTGTGACGGAGGTGTCAGAAGCGTATTGCCAAACTGCCGTGTGAGCTGCCGCCGTTGGTCGGAGAGGGTGGACATGTTAAGCGAGAT
>JAUTYZ010016550.1:8324-19316 GCA_032273725.1 Panulirus interruptus | reverse complement strand
CTCTCTCTCTCTCTCTCTCTCTCTCTCTCTCTCTCTCTCTCTCTCTCTCTCTCTCTCTCTCTCTCTCTCTCCAAAGAAAAATCTTATTGTAGGTACTTGCTTGTTGTGTACCAGCAGAAGACCAGAGCATTATGAATCAAGCCTGAGACATATTGACTACTACGTGCCAGCCCAGCCTCAGGCAAAATCTCATCATAGGTACTTGTAGGTATGTATGATAATGAGAAATTTTACTACAAGAGACTGAAAACTTTTGATGAGAATTTTAATGTAAACAGAAGCAGCTAAATTGAATACTGCTGTTGTTTGATCACCAACTAAAGAAGAATCAAATTAAAGAGAAATCAGAAGTACTTCATGAACAAAATCAAGAGTGTGGAACATACAAACTATTGTGAGATTCTGAAAGAACTAGAACTCTTCTGCCTAGAATGAAGAAAAAGATGCATAATTATTTATGTATAGCAACAGATTGATTAAAGGACAATATAATGGACCTAAAAGCTTCTCAGCAAGGAAGAAACAGTTATAGATTCTGCAAAAATACCATGAAATATACTTTACCAAAAAGATTTTGAGTAATCAAGGCTTGAACATGCAGGAGTTGAAAGGTATGCACAGGATTAAGTGAACTGGAATGATGTGGTATACAGGTGTCAATGTGCTGTCAATGCAGGGCCTGTAAAGTGGCTAGGATAAACCAAGGAAAGATTCGTGGGGCCTGGTTGTGGATAGGGAGCTGTGGTTTTGGTGCATTACACACGACATTTAGAGAATGTATGTGACCAGATGCTGCCTTTCTTGGTCTGTTCCTGGTGCTTCCTCGGTAACGCAGGAAATGGCGATTAAGTAGGAAAAGAAAATATCAAATAAAAATACATGAGAACCCAGTGGAAAAGATGGAATACTATTCAGTGTATTACTAGGAGAAATATGAAATATGCATGGAACAGCAATAGAAACATTTAAAAGGAAAGTTGATGTATGATTGAAGTCATTTCCAGATGAATCCAAGATTGATGATCATATAATGAGCATAGTGTTAGAAAGAATTAGTATTATTCATTAAACAATACATGTGGCGAGTGTTACTTGCTAGCCCAGCATTTTGCAAAATCTTATCATAGGAATTCATGGATATGCACTCCCCATCTATCATCCTTCATTTCCTTTCTTCCAACCATCTCATTTCATATTCCCTTGTCTGTCTAGTTAGCCTATTCCCTCTTTTTCTGGATAGTCATCTCAAACCCCATTCTCTTTTTACAACCTTTCTATTTCCTTCTCCCTCTCCACCTACCACATATATTGTCTGAGTAAGCTATCATTTTTTGGTAGCCAGCATTTTCACAGTTTAGTATATCATCCATTTTGTCATTTTTTTTCTTTTCAGCTTTTGTCTAGTGTAGATGATGATGGTGCAGTCAACTCATCATTGTCATTAGGTCATGTACAAGCTCAGGTGAGTCATTAGATAATTTTATATAATTTCTCAACCTCATTTTCCTTTTTTTTTAGGTCAAGTAGTAACACTTGTATTCATTGTTCTTATGTTCTTTTTGGAATTAGTTATTGAGACTCAAATTATGAATCATTGAGTGAAATGGTAGCTATATATATCTGACTGTGTTCAGTATTCCATTTTTAAAGTACTATAAAAATTCACTTCTGGTAGCTCATACCTATTTGATGGAACCAAAAATTAGCAGTGATTAGGTTAAGCTTTGAGTCAAGGTTAGATGGTACATATATATTTTGAGCATCCATTGTAGTCACTGAAATGTTGTTGGAGAAATTTATAACAAACTCTGGGTTCTGAATTTACCCTTATTGTCTTGAAGTAAATTCAATTTTGGGAGTTCACTCTTGAGGTGAAGTTAAAGATGCTGAGGAGGTTTGATGCTGGTCAGAAACTCATGGTTGTAACTACGTCTGTCGTTACCTTTTTATATTTGATTTATTAAATGATCTTATCATGCATATTTTAATGATTTATGAGCAAAATACTGTTTGATATGTATCCCACCAACTGGCAAAATACATTGGTATCCCATCCACCAGCGGGATCTTATACAGTAAACAAAATGTTTGGTCTCCGTTGCACATTCTCACCTTAGTTATTTTAGGTTTACCAGGTATTTTGTATGTATTTAGATGAAATTATTGAGATAGGTGGTTAGATACCTCAGCACGTGTTTACTGTAGTGTGGATGAGAGACATATTTGAAAAGATACAAACAATGACATTCATTAGCAAAGTAGAAAAAGACTACTTTAGGATTAATGGCCGAAAAAGATCATGTGAAACTTTTATTTGGAGGGAATGGTGACGGAGATTTTCAATGTGACTAAGCCATTACTTTTGTTTCATTCAGAAAATCCCAGGGTATGAAGGGCTATGTAAAGTCTTGCATTACTTGTGGTTTGACAACCTTTGCTGAATCAGATAATTCAGGGGGTAACAAAAGACAAAAAATCACTCCACCCTATCTCACTTCAGTAACACCTTATGCTCTTATCACCACCCTTTTCAGTAAGTCTCCATTAGATTTTGCATACTTTGCCTGTGACATGGCAACAGTTGCTGAATCAGATTATTCATGGGGTGACATAGACAAGACTAGTACATATCCCTCTACTTCACAGTAACCCACTCTCCACCCCATCTAATTATAGTAGCACCTTGAGCCCTTACCACCATCATTTTTGGTAAGTATCCATTAAGATTTATCTGTTTTACCTGTGATATGGCAGTAAATGCTGAATCAATTCATGGGTGATTTATTTGAGCCTAGCATAGCTCCCTCTACTTCCCAGTAACCCTCTTTCCACCGCTTTCAACTGTAGGAGTAGCACAAGTCTTCACTTCCACCATTTTCAGTACATTTCCCTTAAATTTTGTTGAATATCATCTAGATAATGTCATGAGAGAGTGTGGTATATTGGTGGTAAGCAAAGGTTTTTCTATATATATATACAGTCCATCCATAAGGTTTAGATGGAAATTTTTGTTCAAGAATGTAATTTCCCTTATAACAAGGATTTGAATTGCTTGACTCAGGACATTTTGACTTGCAATGGATTTTCCAGGAATATAACCCCATTGCACATAGAGGTACTGAAATAGACAAAAAGGGATGTGTGGTGTGAAATCATGCCTGCCATAAAGGATGTAATGTGATTAGGTGTATTTAGAATGAAATCACACTTAGGGTGGATGAGTACTGGAGGGAGAGAAATGGTGTATGTGAGGGAGGCATGTAAGGACAGGGATAAGTGGAGACTGTTTTTGTATGGCCACCCTGTTGCTGGGAGTTCCCAGAAGGAACGGGCATCAAAGATATAGATAGATAGATAGAATTCACACTTGAAAAAAAATATGTACTTAATACTGTACATTATTACATCCATGCTGCCAACCCAGGCCCTTCCCTGTCCAATCACCACCCTTCATTGTTTACAAACAATTCATCCATTCCATCCTAAACTTTGCCTTGCCTGTCTGCTCTTCCACCCTCTCCTAAGCAAATATGATGAAACTCCAAATTACACAAAATTGAACACTCAAAAGAATCACTTGTTGCTTAGCAACTACATGTGCTCATTGCGTACACAATAAAACAAAGATTCTCCGGATATAATTCCACCAAAGCATTCTTGGCACTCAGTTCTTTTCAATAGCACTATACCCCACGCATACAAGCCACTCTATAGCTAACCCCAACCCCCAAATGTAAATAAAAAGATTACCCTTACTTCACAGGTCAGCAGCCATAAACTCCCAGATCACAAACAGAACACTGACAAAACATAAACACACTGAAATTACATGACGAGCACTAAACAATCACCCTTCCAACTCAGTATCATCACCATCTTACTAGACGTATGCAGTTTCAGGGTACGCTTTGCTTAACAGTAATGGGCAAATAAAGAAGGTGGTTCACTTCGTTAAAGCTCGTCTTATTTCTGTGCTGAAAAATCTTGTAGCTGTTAGTGATATTGACTTTGTACTCATAAAAATTATAGAGAAGCTTCATAAGAAAATTATGGTAGGACTTGTTGATGGGTCCCTACACAGACATTATAGGTAGATGGAATACTTTATGATCACTTAACAGGAATTTGTGATGAGCACGATGCGATCATAATGGGAAATTTTAACACACTGGTATCTAAATGAGGGGAATCTCTTCCTAGCAGCCCTGGGTGCCAGCTGTACCTAAATTCCATTGATAGTGCCAAGGTGGCCAGTGCGTCAGCCAGTAGGATGATTACATTATTGCTAATTGGGGTTTTCTTATTGATAGAAAGGTGTACCCAGACTGAGCTGGAGGAGTGATAGGCATTTACCTCACCAGAAGGAAAGGGTTTAAAGGTTTCAGACCTCTTTGTGATCTTAGAAATTCTCTCAAATCTTGTAGGACACTGCCTCAGAAAGAAACACCTTTCATTCTTCACAACTAGCTATTTTTTTTAAGCTCTCCAGTACCTTCACATGCAGAATAAACTTTATAGATATGAGTCAGATATTTCAGAAAATAAAAGCCAAAGGTGTTACTTTCTCCTGATCCCTTTTCCTTTCTTGTTTTGTAGTATGCACAAAGCACATATAACATTTGATCCTTATGAGTGTTGAAGTTTTTGTTTTTTATTATACTAAGGACTTTAGGATAATGCAGTATAACTGACAGGTTGTGAAGTTAGTCCGAGTATGTCAGCTTGGCTCAAGTCAGTTGGAAGAGTCAGGGCGTAGAGAACTCTGGTTCCCCCTGCTTGATGTGTTACTATCTACGCAGCCTCCACTTGCCAACCACCAGCATTTAGCTCATGGTGGGTCACCACTTCACTTTCTTGTAAAGATGCAGTTATAACCCCTCTTATTATAAGGTTATTGATATGTGCAACTATCCCTCATTATCCTCTTAAGGATTTACACTACTGTATGCATTTCAATCTGTTTATCGTATGTGTGACTTCTTTTATCAGTGGATCTTTTTTTATCGTATTACAAATGTTGTTCATTATAACTTTTATCAGTCGATCTCCCTTTTATCATAATGCATATATCTCTCATTATAACAGTGCTATATGCCACTCTTGCAGCAGTTTAGGAAAATTGATGAAGTGATACTGAGTGCAGTGTATTTGGATGCGTGTTGGGATTCATTAGTAAGTGTTTACCTTTTAAATTGCATTTTCTCTTTCTTTTGGGTCCAAAGAAATTGTGGGAATCCATCATTTTAATTGTTTGAATGAAAACTACTCTGTTAGTGCCAATTGGCATTCAGTTTTTTTTTACAGGAAAAATGAACTGGTACTAGTAAGAGATGTAGTTTCCAGGTTTACTTGAGACTGTTTTATGTGAGGAAAGAAGAAATTTTAAATGAATTGTATCATTTTACTTCTTTTATTGCAACATTTTTGTATTTTAAAAAAATTTCTCGAAGATTTTCCTTTAACAAACCCTCATCATCATGAGACATGTAATTGATTTGTGTAAAATTTCTGAGGTTGTTGGGAGTTAACCAGCAAATACAAGGAATGAAACAGATGAGCTGGAATAATAGTTACTCCATAGTATGATGATTACTACACTTGTGAAGAAAATTTTTTTGGCAGAGAAAGTTACAAAGAGATTGTGCATTAACAAAAGGGGGGAGTTTTAGATGTTTTTCAGATGGAAATTGCTAAGTGTATAGAGAGGTAGTGAAAAAGTTGGTGCATAATGAATTTGTAAGGAAGCTAAATGTATGATTTGAAATTATTGTATTAAGCTGTAAACTGGAAATGTAAATTGGAGAAAAGAAGTGAATCATATATTCTCCTACCTTGCTAATTGATAATCATACAGTTTTAAGCTTAATATTTTCCTTAGTAATAGTACTTTTAGTTTTCTACCCACCATTTTTTTTTTACCCCACTTATCCATTAGCCATCTAATTCTGTTCCTTACAGTATAATTTTCATACACAATTCCCATGCACTGAAATTATTTTATCCTTTTTATCTTTCTTTAAGAAATGCGGGAGATGGTTGGGCATGTGGTCAACAGCATGATGACCCACATATCCTTGCCAGCAATTCTTGAACGTGTGATGCATGACCCAGGATACTGTGGTGGAAACTTTGCCCAGATCAAACATCTTCTTCAAGGCAAGTTTTGCACATCCTTCATATCAGATAGCTTCTGTAAGAACTAATATCTAGTTGTTTTGCCACACTACACCCAGATTTTTGCATTGTAGCTTTCCGTATAATAGAAATTGAATATGAATGTTTGAAATGGAAAAGCGAAAAGAATAGAAGTAATGATTATTGCAGTATTTAGCATCTTGAGTTTGTATGTAAGGTGATGAACGATGAAGAGGATTTACTAAAAAACATAGTTGTATGGAAATTTTTTTTTGCTTAGGCATGTTAAATAAAAAAGAGTAAGGCCATAGTGAAATGAAAGTGAGCTGTGACTTTGCAAATTCAGTGTGCGGTATAGTGTTTTGCTCAGAGTTACAGAACAGCTCTTCCTGCAAGTACAATAGAAATGATATGTATTTATGTAACTTTCTTCTGAGTGAACAGCAAGCCAGATACCCTAAGATATGAGAAATTTATCTGCAAAAAATTTTTATAGTAAATTTGATAAAGATGTTGATTTTTCATTGCTGTTAAATATAAAATCTGTTTGAATTCATATTTGTATTGATTTTACTTTCAGTGCTTAAATTATTACATCATCCAAGCCAACAATCATTCAGCATTTATCATCAGTACAAATGTCTTGTCCACTATGTTACATTACTGTTTTGCCATTTAACTTTGCACGAGTGGCGTATATAATACGCTGCCCCAATTTTTAGCCTTATTATTCCTTATCTAAGAGTATAATGCAGACATTTATCTCATGGCCTGTTCATTGAAGAGGGTAAATATGCGATTGCTTTTTCGGTTGATAGTCACAAGCCATGCCCTACTCACCATTTCTTCTCATCCAATTGCTTGAATCACATAAGGAAGTTAAGGCAGCTTCTAGTTTGGAAATTGATTCAAGAGGTTTAGTCATTCAAGAGTTCATGTATATGACATTAACACCAGTTTAGAGTTTTACTGTTGGTAATAATGAGTAGTAAACTGTTTATCATCTGAGTCCTTGACATTTATGTTTTGGTTGTCAGATTAAACTGCAACATTCTTCTAGGGAGATACATACTTACCACCCATCAGTTGTGATGGTGCAAGTAGATGATTTATATGAGGAACTTTCAAAATTAACCTATTACATTGTGTGATGTTTACAATTAAGACCATACAGTAAGTCAGTAAAAAATGTATTATTTTTATCGCTTGAGTGACTTATTTTCAGTATTTAGCATAGGAGTGAAAAATAACTGATCTCTATATTGTAACACTTGATGGAAGACAGTAGACTACACTATTACTAATATTTACAGTCCTGCACCTCACAAGGCAGTTTTGAAAGTGGGAGTCCCTGTTTATCCCATCCATGGTATAAAGAAATAATGAGTATATCTGCATTTTGCAGTCAGAAGGTTTAGACCTCTCCCCCTCTTTTTTTTATGAATTAATGTTTTTGGGTAAGGATCTGTAAAGGTGTTAATAAATTTATCTTTAAGACTGGAGATAGTTCTACAGATATATCTGATTTTAAATCTTTCAAGATTGATAGTAATCATGTATTTGCTTTTATCCATAATGCTTGTAATTATGTATGAAATCTAAAGCTACTGCATGTATGAAAAAAGGGATCGTTAGGTTAAGTGCTGCAATTTACCCTGTGTGTTTCATACCATACTGTACTTGCTTACCATTTCCCACCTTAGTGAGGTTGCACTAGTTGCAGAAACAATGGCCTCATTTGTTCACATCTGCTTACTATCTCTCATGTATACTGCACGAAAACCAGAGCCCACCATCCACAACCAAGCTCTGCAGACCATTCTGTGGTGTCCCTTTAGCACTTTTTATGCCTTGTTTTTTTTACCCAAAAGATATTTTTCAGTATCAAATACTTGTTTTAACAGTAGAATATGAGTTTATCACAAAATACCATCAGGGGTTATTGTATAACCCATGATGTGTGAAACATGCTTGTAAAAGAATATTTATTATTGCAGGTATGGTTGAGAGATATGTATATGAGGAGACACTTTATGCAACTGTGGTGCGCATCATAGCAGGGGACCAGCTAAGATACCTTACTCTACAACATAGCCAAGCTTGTTCTCCTCTTGTTGTGTATACAACTACCTGTGCAATATGTCACGGTGTCTACCATCCATCCAGCAAAGCTGTAGCACACAGGTGTGTAATCTTATACACCAATAAGGATTCATTCAGGTACCTTGGTTTGTGCAGCATTAGGGATGATTTATTTTAAAGTTTCAAAATGGACAAAAATTTTATCCATTTAAGAAAACCTTATAGACAACTAAACACCACCTTGTGTTGAATGTATATTGTTTTGCATTAACAAAGGCATCTTATCACTAGCATTGGCTTTATTGTTTCAGTTGTGGGCACAGTTACCATGCACAGTGTGGGGGAGAATCTCCTTCTTGTGTAATGTGTGCAGGAAGCACCCAGGATGAAAAACCAGCTGAGGAAACACAACACAGTGACACTTCAGATCAACCTCTGGTAGGTCCTGCTATGCTAGAGGGGTCACTTTATTCTGTGTACTGTGTAGAGGAAGGAAAAAGGGGAAACAGAAGAGAGAGGAGGGAAAGATGAAAGGAAGGAGGGGAATGGTAAGAAATTGGAAGGGGAAAGAAGTAAGAGAAGGTGATGAGCAAGCAAACAGAAGATGGGGAAGGGAACTGTTAAGGGAGCCGGGTGAGGGGAAAGGGAAGGGAAGTTAAAAAACGGGGAGATGACTATTGTGGGTGGAGAAAGGAAGGAAAAGTTGAGTAAAGAGGAGATGGAAGAATGAAGGATGGTTGGCGAGTTTGAAGCATAAGAGAATAGTAGAGGAGGGAGGGGAGAGCAGAGAGGGAAGGGAATGGAGGAACAGGAAAAGAGAAGGGAAAGGGAGTGGAAGAGTTTTAGGAGAGGAAAAATATGTGGGAAAGCAGGGGTGAAGGGAGAGAGGTGGAGTGTAGGGAAGAAGCAGTCATAGTTATATAAGCCTAAATCATATTGAAAGGGAGCAAAAATAGGCCAGGATTTTCAGTTACAATGGAATATGCCCAAATTTGGATAATAACAATAATTTATACACTTATTTATACATAGTGTAATGAGCAATAGACACAGTGTTCTTCCTGAATATATGAAAATGAGGGCAGAGAAACAGTAAACATGGGTTACTAATTTTTTCATTCATGTTCACCGTTTCCTACTTTAGCGAGGAAGCACCAGGAGCAAAGGAAGTAGTGGCCTCGTTTGTTCTCATCCACTCTCTAGCTGTCATGTATAATGCATCAAACCCAGAGCTCTCAGTCCACAACCAGGCCCCATAGCCATTAAACTCAGTATGAGACCAAGAAAAAATAAGTGTCTCAAGTTTTTCTCTTACTCTCACTAAAGGTGTTGAAAATTCTGTTCATGTAATTTTTTAAAGACCTGTTAGTGATATCTCATTCGGTTTTTATGATAGCAGTACTGTTCAGACAGTCTTGTGTTGTGTGGAATTTGGTCTTCATACATTGTAATCCACTGAAAGACCTTTCCGCTGAGCATGAAGTGACCTTGATTGATGCTAGGATTGTTGCTGTCTAATATAGCACCACTAATAGTTCACTTAGTTTGTCTTGAAACATATTGTCAATGACATCTGCAATAGTCTTCAGATTAATGTTTGAATATTTAGTGATGGTGTTTAAATAAACATTCTTCTCAACTTCCACAGGCTTTGTCAGCACCATAAAAACCTGATATCACTTTAGATATGAATCCATGAGTTTGGTAAATCTGATGTTGGGATAAATTTAACACTGTAAAAAGTTGAAATGAAATTCCAGTCTCCCTGTTTTGTCTGAATCTTAGGAAACATGGATAGCAGACTGGCTTAGAAATAAGAAACATGGCAAGGTATTAGATGGGGAAACATCCGACAGGCTTAATGTAATAAGTGGGGCACTACAAGGCTCGGTCTTAAGACCTACATTTTTCATTTTTTGTATCAGTATTTTGGAGATATGACTCACCAGCAGAATTTTCTGATAACATGAAATCAGGAAATATCTCTACACGTCTTCACCCACCCTTCATTACCTATTTGCTTCCCAACCATTCCCCCAGCTTCCCCTCTCATTCCCTCTTCTGTCATCTGTATACATTACCTTCCATTCTTCTTCACTTTGTACCTCTCTCCATATCTTCTTTCCTCCCTTATCCTCACTTCTTGCCTCCTCATTCTCATTTCCCATTCTTGCGTCCTCCAGTCTTTCTTTCCTCTAACTTTCCTCTGTCCTTCCCACCTGACCTTTACCTTTCATCATTGTCGAAGCTAAGATGATCTTCATACAGAACCAGAATTACAAAAATATAGTGCATATGCACAGTAAGCACCTTGTTCACCACTGAAGTTTTGTGTCTTCTTATTTAGGCAGGACTGGATGAAACACAGCTTGAGGGCATCCGACGAGTAAGAGTCTTAGGTTCAGGAGGATCAAGATTACAGTTTTTAGAAGAAATATCCTCACCACGGGTAGGACTTGCTGTGGAAACTTCTGCATCTACCACACTTCAGAAGAATTCAGTCTCTGTGGCTGGAAGTCAAGACATTTGGTTGTCAAAGAACTTTGCCTTGAAGCTAGCACCACCAACCATAGATTTTGATAAGAGTGATAAATGGTGATAATACTTGTAGAATCTACAGAGATGAGCTATTTTGATTGAAAAAAGAAATGGTACGTTGAAAATAATGTAGAATTCAGCTAAGGGAAAAAGAGAGAAGGAAGAGAATTCCACAGTTTAGCTGCTCGAGGGGAGATGGAGGTATATATAACGACAGTCTATCACCGTCATCTACCA
>JAUTYZ010016441.1:0-12870 GCA_032273725.1 Panulirus interruptus | reverse complement strand
TTGGGAAAAGTAAAACAAGAGGGGAGGATTTCCAGCCCCCCTCTCTCACCCCTTTTAGTTGTCGTCTTTGACACGCAGGGAATACATGGGAAGTTTCTTTCTCCCCTATCCCCAGGGATAATATATATATACTAATATGGATTCTGTAAGGTTCCATGTCCTACTCGTATAAAACATTTTAATTTCCGAGGAGTTGCTTTTTGAGAATCAGTACAATGGGCGTATATTTGTTCAGTTTTATTGTTAATTTTTAAACTATATTATTCAAAATCGTTATGTTCTTATTTTGTATTTCATATATGAAAGACATTTTATGCTGTTGTATTTCTTGTCTCAGGTGTATGATTTTGCCCTAACTGAAGAAGCTATGATTACTTTGGACAATATGGCACAAAAGTTAACTATCATGGATCCTACTGCTATACAAGCCAAGATTGATAATCCACTGCCAGATGGATACAAGCTCAAGTTAGTCAAGAAACCTGTTGAGCCATAAGCAGGTGATTATCATTATCATTGCTCATCCTTGGGATGTGATGTGCAGTAATGTTGTTTTCACTGCCACTTACCATGAGCCTATTTAGGAAGTGAAAATTGAGATAAGCAAACTTAGTTACCTGTACTGTTTTCAGTTATGACTAATGTTTGATACCTAACATATTCCCAAATAATACGTAGCAGTGGAAAATGCTACATTGTTCAACGATTCTTTGATCATATTGTCATTATTATTTTGTTATTCTTTATCTTGGTATTTTAGTAGTGTCATTCTCATGCAAATAGTAGTTGTGGCAGAAATTAGCAGATTGGATGTACCTTGGATTATTGATCTCATTTTCCTCACACTTACTTGGAATAAGTTTGATATGGTTCATTAAGCAAGAAGTTTGATGTGATGCATAATGCATAAGGTAAAATCATATGTTCAACAGAATTGCTTTTCTTTAAGTAATGTATCATGAAGACCAATCGAATGTACAAGATGTGCTTATTATAGTGTGAAATATAATATGTATGTTTATTGAATTAGGTATTTCTCTCAAATCAAAAGAAGCCAAATTATGAAGTATTGGTACATTGAGCATTTTTTATTAATATTGCAAATGTCATGTGGAATTGAGGACATGGCTGACCAATTAAAAAACTTTAATTTTATCTATTCAAAAACTGAAGTTTAATCTGCTACATTTGAAACAGTAGTTTGATGTGTGTAGCCTGTGCATCAACATGGTTAGCCTCTCTGTGTGTCCTAAGTGTATCTAAGTGAAGGTTATGTCATTTCTTAACCCTTACATGGCATCAATCATCATATTACGATCTCTGTGGGAATGTGGGCATCATCAGATAATGTTTTCTTTTTTCCCACCTCTGTTTAAAGAGCTAGCTCATTTATCATAACATTAGTAGCTTGAAGAGGTCTCTGCCATTGCCAGACAGCTGCAGAAATTTTTTTTGCTGTTCACTGTACCTCTACAATCGCCATTTTAGGCGCCCATCTGTTGTCCTCTCAGGTTTTATGTACAGTGAGCCCGCAGAAAATATGCAGATTGTAGGATGACCTAAGTTATGAGGAGAAACACTTATCACCATATGTATCAGCTGTCAAGGAAAGTGAAGAAGAACAGATGAAACGTGAAGAAATAAGTGACAGAAAATTATTTTTCTAGAAGTAAGGAGGAGGAAGGCTCGCACAGGACCCCACCACCCTCTTGCCCAGCCTTTAGCTATTCACTTGGAGGAGGATTAAGTAACAACAGCAACTTATTTTCATGGATATAATTGGGGTGATGGAAGACTTTAGTAATAAAATGGTAAAGACCTAAAATATTTCCAAGCATATTTTGACTGTAAAGTATGATTTATAGAGTACACAAGTGCACAGTGTATAATTTAGCATGCAGAATGTAATAATTTCACATACATTCATGTTATTCTGCACCAACACTCTCCCCATGAAAGAAACGAGTTGAGAGTGATGCAGACAAACAAGACCTCAATGTCCTTCCCTCTTATCTCAAGGTGAGGAAGGATTGCTGCAGACATTTCGGCCACACCCCCTCCTCCCACTAATTTTCAGCATGTACAGAGTATTGTTTCTAAACATAGTCATCTTGTTCACAAGAAATGCTGTGCCTGAGTCATCTTGTTCACAAGAAATGCTGTGCCTGAGTAAGAAATAAAAATAGAATGTGATACCAAGTTCAAGGGAAGAAAGAAAGAAGACCTCCATATCCTCCTCTCATATTGAGCTGGCAGATAAGTCAGCCTAACCTTCTCCTCCCACTCACTCAGCTCTCCACCAGGCCAACACAAAGGTACTTATATTACTTTTTGTCTAATTTCTTTTATTTTTGCATGCCAATTTAGCAATTCATAATGGAATTTTTTTCACACATGGTGATAGGAACTCTGAACCAATCTCCCTATTTAAAGGTTAAATCTTGTTAGCCAGCCTTCTGAGATTGTGAATTCTTCTTTGAGCCATAGGTTGGGTAAGGGGGCAAAGTTTCTGGATGCACTGAGGAATGTGTGGAAAAAGAGGTCACTGTCTTTAAGGGCAAAGACGAGCATGTTTGATGGTATAGTAGTCCCTTTGGTGTTGTATGGATGTGAAGTGTGTGCCTTGGACAGAAATGTAAAGAACAGGAGTGGTAGTAAGAGGTGAATGTATGAGAGAGCTGAACGGGGGTGTGCTGAAATGGTTTGGACATATGAAGAGGATGAGTGAGGAGAGAATGACTAAAATGGTATGCATGTCAGAGTTGGAGGAAACAAGGAAAAGGGGGAAACCAATTTGGTGGAAGGATGGAGTGAAGGATGCTTTGAGGGTTCAAGGCCTGAACATGCCGGAGGGTGTGAGGCATACAAGGGATACAGCACAGTGGAGTGTTGTGGTACCCAGGGGACATGCTGAACCAGGTCATATGAAGCGGTTGGAGGAAACCACGGAAAGGTCTGCGGTGCCTGGCTGTGGATAGGGGACTTTGGTTTCAGTGCATTATACATGACAACTAGAGAGTGGATACGAGTGAATGAGGCAATTTCTTCATTTGTTTCTGGCACTACCTTACTAACCTGGGAAAAGGTGGACATGTATGAAAAAAAATAAATATATTTCTTGTGTGTATGTGATAGCCCTGGTTAAAGCATTCAGTTGCTCATGCTATTTCAACTACCTTAAAAAAGGAATATCTGTATATATAACCCTCATATGCAGACAACCTCACAATCACATTGCAACACCCTGACACCACAAAAGCAACAACAAACATGCAACACTACATTATACAGTGGGAACTATGGCTCACCCAGAACAGAATACCTGCATCTCCAAAGAAGTCTTCAATTACACTTTTAACCCCAGACAGACACAAATCCAGCCTATGCCTTGCAGTCATCTTGTATAAACAATCACTCCAACTGAACAAAACACTAGCTATTCTTGGCATCACATATGATACACATGACATTCATTCTCCACACCAAAAATGTCAACACAAAAGCAACATACAAACTAAATGCCCTCAGAACACTAACTGGTACCACATTTAGATAAGAAAAAGAATCCCCTAGCATCCACTACAAACATCTCATCTGCTCCACCCTAAACTTTGCCTTGCCTGCCTGGTTGTCTACCCTCTTACAAGCAAATGTAACAAAGCTGCAAACCAAATAAAATAGAGCACTCAGAACAGTCATCAGCTGCCTAGCAAACATAAACACTCATCACCTATACAATGAAACAAAGATCCTCCCAAAATAATTGCACCTCAGCATGCTCGGCACTCAATTCTTTGCAACATCACTAGACTCCTCTGACCCAAACTACTCCATGACTAACTACCAACTCTAAAATAGAAATAAAAAGCCTACCCCTGCCTCATGCTTCAGTAACCCCTACTCACAGATTCCCCTTATGCCTAACAAACACAACACTGACAAAACACATACACACTGAAATGAGTGGACAAAGCTGCTCTCCCAACTCAGTCTTAAACACCACTCCACCAGACATGCACCCACCTGAAACCACGCTCCCAAGATATACACGAGTCACTCTCTCCCGTCTGCGCTTTGGACATCATCCATCCCTGCAACAGTAAAAACACTCATTCAGCATATTCCAAGACCCTTTGTGCCCACAGTGTTACTAACACAATGGAGACACCAAACTTTAAATGCTAATTGCCCTGCATTCTTCCTGCATACACACACGTACAACATCACTGTACCTTCTGACCTATTGTTCCTCCTTGTGGATATGGCTAGTTTCCTGAGTGCTGAAAGAGCCCCATAAAGACAGAAGGGACTCCTGGGGCAGAAAGTAAGTAGGTAAGCAAGTATATACCTGCTACTACTTTCCTGCCCCAGGAGCTCCTCCCTTTTCCTACGGGGCCCCACGCAGAGCTTGGAAAGCGGGCAACGTCCACTAAGCAGGAAGACAGGACACCCAGTGTAGTGATGCGGTGTGCGTCTATGTGGGTCAAGTGCTGGGCAACTGAGCAATAATTGTTCAGTGTCTTCAGTGGTATTAGCACTGTGGGCATGAAGGATCTTAGAGATATGTTGAATCAGTAATTTTGTACTGTTGTAGGGATGGGTGATGTACAGAACGTAGATGAGAAGGTGTTACTCATATGTGTCCGGGAAGTGTGGTTTTATATAGGCGTATGATTTAAGACTGAGCTGGGAGGGTGGCTGTTTAGTTCCTCCCAAGTCATTTTGGTGTGTATATGTTTTGCCAGTGATGTATTTGTTGGGGGTGGGGGGATCCCTGAATACAGATAGGTTGCTGAAGTGGGAAGCAAGCAAATGCTTTCTATTTCTACTTGGGGTTGGAGGTCAGTCATGAAGTAGCTTGGATGGGTAGGGTTTAGTGATGTTGCAAAGAATTTAGAGCTGAGCATATTGAAGTAGGATTGTATCATGAGTATTTTAGTTTTATTGTGTGGGTGTTCAGTGTTTGTGTTTGCTAAGCAGCCAGTGATCATTCTGAGCACTCTGTTTTGTGTGATTTACAGCTAGTTGTTTTCTTTTAATGGGACTGATTATCAAGCAGGTGAGGCATAGTTCAGGGTGGAGCGGGTATTTGGTTTATAAAGGATACTAACGGATTCTTTTACTTGTCAAAATCTGGTACCAATTAATGAATGTTCTAAGGACATTTTCTTTGTTGCTCTAGTGTTGATATATGTGGTGTGGAGAATGAATGCCCTTTTGTCATATGTGATGCCCAGAATAGTTGGTGTTTAGTTGAGTGGAAGTGATTGGCCTCTTAAAGTAATAGGAGGATGCAGGTAGGAGTTATGTCTGTCTAAGGTTTAAAGGGAGATGGATTTCTGAAGGAATGCAGATGCCCGAGTAAGCCAGTGGTCTTAGCATCAATTCATATTATAATAATGATATCAGACATCAACAGAAGAGTAAGATAAAGCACAATTAGGTGTTTTGCTGATGACACCAAAGTAAGGAAAAGAATAGGATCAGAAGCTGATAAAAAGAGGGATGCAAAAAGACTTAGATACAATATACATATGGGCAGAAGTGAACCTGATGGAATTTAACAACGACAAATTTGGGCACATAATCATGGAACAAGCAATAATATAGTGATGACACTGTATAAAGGCCCAATAGAAATATTTAGGTGTCATCACAAATATAAAACAAGAATTCAAAGAGCACTATCAAGCCAATTAATGAATGGCATATGGAGAACTTTCCCTACAAGAAGCAGGAAACTAATGATGAAAATGTGTATTGTATACATAAGAAGGAAAATTGCATACTTCTGTGCTGTATGGTCACCAAGAAAACAAATGCAAATAAATTTGAGAGATTTCAGAAGCACTTCCCAAGAAAAATGAAATGATGGAAAATGTGAACTACCATGAAAAGCTGAGAGAAGTGGAGCACCATAGCCTAGAAAGATACATGATCATTTCTGCATGGCAACAAGTTGAAGGGGTAAAGTAAAACATACTGAACTTAAAAAAGCCTCTTAACATAGCAGAAATAGAACTTACAGAGTGTGCATGAATACCATGGAATATACCAAAAAGATAACAGACACAAATATACAAAAGCCCAGCAAGAAAACTCGAAAGACCATTCAATATATTATCGTAGAAAATAAGAAATCTTCATAGAACACTTACAAAAAAAAATTAAAAGAAAACTCGATATATGGTTGAAATCAATCCCAGAATAGATAATTATTAAAAAAATGTGACAGCAGAGAGAAATGGTACTGTTCATCAAGCAAAATGTGTAGAGAAGAGCTTAGCACCAGCAGTGCCAATTTAGCAATGTTTCTTTCTAGGTACTTGTTGGTAAGTACTCCCACTACTTCTGACATATAGGTTCTCTAAGTCTTTCTTTGCTCATCCTCTCCATTATGTCTGAACCATTTCAGCATACGCTGGTCATCTTTCTCAGTCACTGTATACACTAGCAAACCTCTCTCTTACACTGTCATTCCTTGCACGACCAATCCACCTCACGCCACCTATTGCCCTCAGGCAGTTCAATTACAACACATCCAAACTTTCCTGTTCTTTGAAATTTAAGGCCCACAACTCATCCATACAACACTGTCAGGGCTATTAAACATACCTATCTTTGCCCTAACAGATTCTAACCTCTCCTTCCACATGCTCCTCAATACATCTGGGACCTTAGCACCCTCTCCCATCCTAAGGCTATTCAGCCATCTGTTGCCATGTCCATTCCCAAGTACCTAAAGCATATTTCCTCTTCTTGGTTCTCCCCATTCAAACTTAAACCCAAAGTATCCTGTCTGTATAACCATTATTTGGTTCTCCCCATTCAAACTTACACCCAAACTATCCTGTCTGCATAACCATCCTAGTAATTCTTGTAAGATATGGACAAGAACCTAAACCTAATGTAACTTTAAACAACACTTACACCTACTGATGCACATGCTCCCTGTATTCACTCTATTGTCATTTTTACTCTTATCTATCTGTCACACTTAATGCTCTTTCTCCCAGCCATTAATTCATGTCGCCCATCACAATGGACTTCTCCCCTCATTTTATTTCCTCAACTTTTCACTGTAGTTCCTTTCGGAAAGTATCCTTAACCTTTGCTTCTTTATTTTTATTAAAACATCTTTTCAAATCACTCATCTTTCATCTAAATTCCTACATCTTCCTTTGCATAGCCATCTGTACCAATAAAAAGTCTGATCTTACACTCTTCATTCCATTCTGTTTATATGTTCCACTATTTACTTTGTGTCTCTCATGCACTATATAAATGAAGTATAATACAATGTTACTGTGTGGAGGCAGAGCTCTGATCTCCATTTTCTTGGCTTCTCAGTCTGCTGTAAACAAAGCCATGTACCCTAGACACAGAACAGTGCAACCTGGGGGTAGTTCTTTGCCTTCTCAGGCCAGGTAATAGCCATTCATACCTTGTCAAGTGAGGCATGTGATGGATGAGTCCTTAGCTCATGATATTCTCAATGGCTAAGGCTTGACCCTAGGACCTTGTAATCCAAGGCCACTTTTCTAAACCACTCATCCACATTGGCTACTGACCAAACATAACTGAGGACAGTAATGTATATTTGAAAAGTAAAATAATGAACAAGGGATCATGACAAAGCCAAAATAACTTCTTCTAGAAGCTGAGATGGATGATCTTCCATATCACTAAAACTCTTGATGGTCTCCAAGCGTTCATCATCCAACAGCTTCTCCAAACACCATTCTAACTTCTTTAAGTCATATATGGTATGATTTTTGCCAATTTTCCATGATCCAAAACTAATGAGTTCTTTCCCTGTAAAGAAAAAATTTACAAGATATTTTACTATGACATCAATAATCTGCATATCTACAGTAATTAAACAGTGAAATACCATGGATTACATACACATGAATCGGTAGTTGTTTCTGAGAAACAACCCAGTTGTTTTATATTATTGTTCATTTACATATTTTCATTTGTTCATAAATTTTCTCATAGATGAGATATACCTACACACTAGTATACAAAGTTTTTGTCAATAAAACTTGAGCTGATAACACTCGTACACTTAGAATATGCAAACATGAACACAGCTGGGACCAAAGTGAGCCTAAAGTTCCTTATACTTACTTATGCATTAATAGTAAAATATAAACAAAACTTAGCTAATGAAAAATAAAACAGGTCATTAAAACCTCAAAAGATTATTTTTGGAACAGATTCTGTAGTTTGTTTTCATTTTGAGCCTCATGTATCTCCGAGAATATATATTTATTTCATGAAATATTTCTGCTGTATGAACTCTTGTGTTCTGTATCTTGAGATATGAATTATACACAAGATCAATACCATTGAAAAATAAAATAACCTACTTGAAAACAATAGAGTAAGAGTACTCTAGAAATTACTGTATGGATGGTTTTCATTATAATCTCTATAGAATTCAAAGTATATACCAACTCAAATGCAATTTTTCTGCAATATAAACATAAGTAAATGTTTGCTGGTATCTCCGTAAACTCACTCAAATCTTTTCATTATCAAACAAAGAGTGAACGTAATAAGATGAAGCAGTAAATCACAAAACACATGCTTGTTTTAATTTCTTACCATGGGTAAGGTATTATGACATTTACAATGTCAAAAAAGTAATTGGGGGAGGAAATGAGAAAAATATACTAAACAGAAATTGCAGGAGTGGTAATGGCATATGAGAAACCCAAACAAGTATTCAATAAATTGTTTAATGAAATGTTTCCTCACCTGTTAGACAGTCAATTCTCCTTCGTGCAACAGTCCGAAGGAAAGTGTAAAATTCATGGTAGTCCATGCCATGAGTGGCACGTAATAACAGTTGACACTGCCCAACCCAGTCATCCATCTCATTACAATCACGAATGGCATATTCAACCTGACAAAAGTTTTACATTAATTAAGACTTTATACAATTCTTTCCTTATGAATATGCTAGTTTAACCAGGAAATTCTTTCAAAATATTTTGTGTGTGAATTTCATGATTCTATGAATCCTGCACACTTACAGCTTTGATGGAAGAAAAAAAGCACTGTGTAGTCTTTAAACAATAATGATATTTCCATTTAAATCCTTACTATCATTTCTTCATATCTAGAGCATACGTTCAACCATGTTCACCTCTTGCTCATGGAAACAGTTGTTCCTTCTGGTCCATTCATCTTATTCTCTATTGATCCTGTGCCTACAAATACACTTTGTGTACATGATATTCTCAAATATTCCCCAAAAAAATATCGTTAGTTATAACGATTAATGAGAACATAATTTTCTGAATAAAATGTTATAGAACTCAACCTGGAGGGACATTGTTTATATATGTTAAGCATTCTTTCATTTATGCAAATTTACTTCCAGCTGCATTAGGTACTCCAGGACTAGTTTCATGCACTTGTAGTGAGATTTGTGGTATTTACATATGTATTTTTGTTACAAACAAATGAATACTAACAGTTTTCATCAGTAATATCTTTTATCATGTAAGATGACACAGCTTTAAAAATTCATACGTAACATGAAGGCACGTATCTCGTACAGACTTCTTTGACATCTCCACGCACGCTGAACAGTATGTGAAAAGTTTAGGCTGTGGTATCTGGAAACGTTGTGTGGGATGCCACAACAAGCATTAATGGCTGTATATTCCTGAGGTTGAGCTGGCTGCTTGAAGAATCAATAATATATATGTCCCAGTAGCAGTGTACAGAAAAAAAATTATCGTAACATACACCCCACCCACAGTGAATGGGTTCAATAATCATTCATTTAACATGATTTCAAAATTTCTTTCCTTTGTGTTTATGTTTTGACATCTTAGCATAAAATATCTTTAAGATTTGTGGTCACTGTTATTGGATTTTATTCCTATTCAAACACTTTATCCAAACTGCTGCTCTGTAATTTTCTACTGTAAAGACTCCGCACTACTATGAATGTAAGAAGTTGCATATATAATATAAACTCCCATACCACTGCAAAAGGGAAAAGTGGCATATTTAATACTGACAAGTTAGCTTCATTTATTATGCCCTACAAGTGGTAAGAAACAGCAATTTTGCATGCATCATCATTCATTGCTTGTTAATGTATGACCATCACCCTCCTCTCCATAAATGCTATCCTGCAATCATTAACCACTCATGTGGCCAAATTACCATGCTCCATGGAATATCCAACAGCCTAATTATAGCAATACAGTACTTCCTCTCAATCTCCTAGATGCCCTCTTCTGCCATTTAGTTTTACATTAAAAGAAGTAAGGCTCAACATGGACCATCCTACCTACTTTAAATACAGGAAAGAGATGAGGATTTTAATAAACAAATGAATAACCCCTTCACCTTACTACATCTTTCCAGTGTTGTTCACCTGTTTTCCTATCTCATTTTTTTATTTGAAACAATATTATTTGGGTATGTCTTTTTAGTTTTCCTGTCATATTTGCATATATTACATCCTAATACTACTTAAGCTGTGCTCTTCTGGAAGAGAGGTATATTTACTATTTCAGGGTATTCTTTAAGACAACAGTATCAAATGCTTAAACATGATTCTTAGCCAGATACTTTATTAAGACTTGTGCACAAGTATTTACCACAAACCTTGTTTAAGAAACAGTCATGAGTTATTCATAAATGATTTGTCTAAAATAAAAAAAAAATACCTGGTTAAGGGACTCCACCAAGAAGTCCCAGGCTATATGGATGTTGGCACCATTTAACCAGTTGTGGTTTATGGAGATAGTGTCCTCCTAGAAAAAAACAGCCATGAATTATCTAAGAGACTAAAACACAAACTGTACTACTAAAGCAATTAATAAGAAAGTATAGTATGCTAATGAAATTTACGCTAAAAGAGTAAGGCCAGACTCTAACTGAACAAGATAATATACATAACTGATTAGAAAAGGTTATTCAAGAACAAAGCCTCTTAAGTGTGTTTACCCTGTAAGATTTGTTAGCTCTACTGCTAGCAGTAAGGAAGGGGATGGGTGGAAATATTCCAAGAAAATACTGAAGTGAAATCCCTACAACAATTGCAATAACACATCTTTACTTTCATAACCTTTCTCTTTTACCTCTGAACTACTTTTAAGTGTCTTTACCTCTGAACTATCTTTTAAGTTAAGACTATTTACTTATGAAGTGATATGGAAAGAGTGCAAGGAATATTAAAAGTATGCTTTAATTTTCCATCCCAAGGGGGTGGCCACAGTTCTACACTTGGGATCTATTTGACTGATTGTTAAACACTTTGGTAGGTTCAGGGTTGTCACTGTTGTACTGTATCAAGGCCCTTAGACCAGCTAATATCATCACAACAACAAAGCTACCACGTTGGTAGGTTCAGGGTTGTCACTGTTGTACTGTATCAAGGCCCCTAGACCAGCTAATATTTGGTATTTTCTAGTTTTGTTAACCCTGTTACTAAGAATAAAGTGCCACTGCTACATATAACCAGAATTCATGAGACATTGCACTGACGTCTATTAAGAGCCATGAAGCAAAATTAAGTACTGAAAATACTCTTACTAGGTTCCAGACTTGATGGTGCCATCCTGAAGGAACAAATATAGTTTCACCCTGCTCCTGAATGACCTCCACACGGCCTATCGCTGAAGGTGCTTTTGGATACTTAGAGGCATCACTGAGGATAACAAAGTAAATGTATAACCATCCAAGTTCTTTCTGTCTACTGTGTTTTTACAAATTTCATTAGATATCTGTAAGTATAAGGTTAAAAAGAACTTATTTTTCCTTTGGTTTTGTATGCACGTTTTTAGTACCGCTCTGAAGTCAAATATAACACATATGTATCATACAATATAACATTTAGTTCATATACACAGGTATTTTACATTGATTACACAAGGCTTCTTTGAAAAAAAGAGTAAGATTACACCTCAGTTCTGCAGAATCTACATCATATATGGGTGTGCCAAATGGGTCTCGTAAAAACTGATCTTCTCCTGGAGGGTAAAATACCCATCTTTTCCGGCCACAAACATTGGCTGACCAGCTATATGATCGGAAGACATCGGCATGAAATGGAGTCCTGAAACAAATTATATTTCTTAATACAGGTATAACAACAGAAACCTGGACATCAGAAGTCTAGAAACAAACAAGTAAGATCTTCAATTCAATATGCCTATCCAAGTTACAAAAACAAACAAAAAGGGTAAGTGGTTTGGCAACTATAAATACCCATGGTTTATATCATGTTCAAGCACAAAAACAACTCCTACATTATGCTGCCTGGTCTCGTAACATTATATACAGAAAAAAGTCTTTAGGTATAAACATACGTATACACATCCAAGGCTATACCAGGTACCCATTCATAGTACCGGTTGCTCTACAGTATCTGGGACTAAAACCTGGGCAATGCTAACCACTGCACTAAGGTGGGGGGGGCTCCCTGTTCTTCATTTTATTCACATTAAAATCTAAGAGAGGTCACTGTCTGTGAGGGCAAAGATGGGTATGTCTAAGGTATAGTCGTCCTGATAATGTTGGAAGGATGTGAGATATGGGTCATAGATAAAAGAAAGTCTGGAAGAGGATGGATGTATTCCACAGATTTTGATCAGGCATATTCATATGGTGAACCTTATAAGATACTGTACTCTCAGTTTCATATGAAAAATTCATACAGAATGTAACTGATCTATGTTTAAACTAAGGTGTAACAAGTATTTGCCTTCAAAAATAAATTTCAACTGTTATTATAATACAATGTATCGGTTTTAATCAAGACTAATAGTTGCAACTTGAAAAGATGCTATTTATCATTCATGTATGGAAGCATTAAGGAATATATGAAAAGAGAGG
>JAUTYZ010016330.1:0-10752 GCA_032273725.1 Panulirus interruptus | reverse complement strand
TACTGCCATTTAAGGCTGTCAGCCCATCAATGCTGGAAGACATATGAGTATGTTGTTGCATTTTTATTGTTTTATTCATGGTAATACAATATTATTGGTGTTAGCATATGTATTTTGCACAAAAACTAATGAAATTTTCAACAAAAAACTGGATATCACTTACACATGAAAGAAGATGTGAAAGTTAGTGAGCTTGGATAAGTGGTCTGTTTACAGAGATACCAAGAGCTATTAATTGAAGCAATGGAATAAGATGTGAGCAACTGAACAAGGGGAGTGAAAGAGGAGTGGCAAGTAATTAGGGAAGCATGTGCTGATGAAGTGTGTGGCATGAGGAAGGTGGATTGTGGACATGTGAGAAAGGGCAGTGAGTGGTGCAATGAGGAGATAAATTGGAGGTGAAAGGAAAAAAAGGTATATGGACAGTCTTTGCAGGGAAAGAGTTTAAGAATAATTTGGAGGAGTACAAGATATAGTGACAACAGGTCAAGAGAAAGATGCAAGACCAGAAAAAGAGGGAAAATGAGACGCGGGGTGGAATAGTATCAGTGAACTTCAGAGATAATGAGAAGTTACTTTGGAATGAAGTGAATAGGAGGACAAGTGACATGCATTGGACGGAATTAATTGGATTGATGATTTATATGGGATAGAATTAATTGGATTTATGTGCTATATGGTGGAGGGGTGATGTTCTGTCAGTGGGTTGAACTAGGGCATGTGAAACAGTCAAGGTAAATCATGGAGTTAGTCTGTTGAACATAGTCTCTGGTTTTAGTAGAGTACAGTATATTGTAAGTGACAGCTAAAGATTAGATGTGCATAAATGAGGCCATTGTTTGTCTACTCCCAATGCTACTTTGCTAAGATGGGAAAGGAATTTAGGTATAAAATAATCGTGTTGAATACTTACCCAAAGGCTCTATATGAAGTCAGTCAAGTCACCTTCATTTTAGTACTCCATCTTTTTTGTATATATTTTTGTCTTTTCTTGCAGTAAAGACTTCTGCCTTCACCATTTTTTGACACTGTCATGTACTGTTTTCTCCAGAAATAAGCATTAGAACTTTTTTCTCATTCGCTAAGAGTTGTGCCTTTACAAGACTAACAGTATTTATCTGGTTATGGATCTACATTGCTGATAAGATATATCTTTAATCAGTAAGCCAGAAGGCTTCATGATTTTGATATTCAGTGTGAAAACATCTAAGATTATCTTATTTGTTGATACAAGTTTCTCTTTGTCACTGCATGAGTCTTGATGGATAATAATTGATATACTTGCAGAGATAAGAATGCCTGTAGTCACAAGAATCAAGGTGGATGGACAGCATTGATGTATGCAGCTTATTATGCCCATTCAGATGTGATCAATCTTCTTCTTGAGGCTAATGCATCAGTACACATCCGCAATGACAGTGGTTGCAATGCTGTCATGCTGGCAGTTATGTGTGGAAATGACCATGTTGTAGAGATGTTGATAAAGGTTAGTGAGCTTGCCATGATTAAAGTGCATTACAACAAACAAATCCATAGTCTAATAAAATATGAATGTGATCTGATGCTGTTATAAAATACGGCATACTACTGTATTCTTATAAATGATTTAGGAAAAAACTACTCTTCACTGTACATGCTTAAACACTTTTGAGTTGTATTTGAAACTGAAGTGATCAATGTGCCTAAATTATATTATTATCGTACTTAAAAAGTTGAGAATGATTCTGGCACTCTGCATAAATCCCAGCCCTCAGTCTTCCATGGAAAAGCACTACAGTATTAGATGTTGAAAAAGCACTTCTAATAGGAAGGTAAACATCCAAATTAGATTCTTTGGATGATGATCAAATATTAGTAAATACATATTTTTTTCATTTTTACCAGCTTGTTTTATTCTGCCTTTGTGAGGTAGTCTTAAGAAAGAAAGCACTCACATTGCTCTTTCTTGTATTACTGCTTGTAGAAAGTGATTATACTGGAGGGGAGGATTTCAAGCAAGCCAATCCCCCACACCCTTCCTCTTAGTCACCTTTTGTAGGACAAGCAGGAGATATATGGTAGTATACATATTATCATTTCAGCGTTCTTAAGCAACGCCATGACCCATCATGGGCCTCTTGTAGCTGCAAAACTACTTTCCACAAGGAAATATAGTGGGATGGATTCCACTGTGGTAAAAAGGTCTTCGATGACACTGTATTCTTTCTTCCAATTGATGATATTGGACAGCCTTAGTTAGGGAGGCTTTCACTCTCAGTGTAGCCACTTGTAGGTGGAGTTTGGGAACACCAGTTCCAGTTCCTGATGGTACCTCACTAAAGCAGGAAATGGTAAAAAGGTATGAATATATAGTTAAATATGTAATTAACCCAGAACCCCTTTCTTATTTTTGTTTTTAATTTTGTAAAGATTTTTATCTGCCTACCTTTACTCTTTATTTTTGTTATAATTTTTTTACCTTTGATTTATTTTTTCAAAGTTAATTAATTTTATTTCATAAACTCGATGATTACAATTCTTTCAGGCTGGCAGCTTCTTAGAAACTCGAGATTATCGTGACTGGACAGCACTCTTCCATGCAGTTAATTCTGGCCATCACAGTGTTGTTGATACTTTAGTCAAGTATAGAGTTAATGTTAATTTATGGTGAGTTACATGAAGACAGGACTTAAAAAGGGGTTGCCTCTGCTTTTAGTGATGATGTTGGGAAGCCTTTTTATCGTAGATGTAGGTGTTGTGCCTTTTTCTGAATTTATGGTCTATGAATTCACGTAGCAGAGATGAATGTTATGAGAGGAATGAATGAAGAATATTAGTTTGGAAGTAGTGTAGATAGGTGATGAAGTTATGAGTTGCGTGCAACTTAGAGTAAGTCATTTAACTGATATGGATATAGAGGTGTGAGACTGTGTCTGTTTGAGGGCACAAACGCTTATGTTCAAGTGTGACAGTGTAGCAGCTGTTGTCATAAATGTGCAAAAGAAGAGAGAGGTTAGTGATGCCTGATAGGGGGAATTCAAAAGAATTTAAAGCACTATAGGTATAGAGCTGCAGACGATATGTCTCATGAAAAGATGTTTTGAATGTGTACAACAGTAGGTCAGAATTTGAGAAATTCATGCTTTCAACATAATATGGTATAGGTACACAGAAAATGGGAGAGCAGAAGATGATTGATTTGTCTTTGGTAAGACAGTGGATTTCGATTCAAAGAGCTCCTGGGAATGGGGTCTCTATTTCTTCAACAAAATTAATTCCCATCAAAGGTGCATTGCTACATACATGTGATCAATCTTATACATATGGGAATGGAACTGGTTCTAAAAGACAGAGACTCATTTCTTATTTATGCAGTATGTGGAAAGTACATGACATCTCAAAACTTCTATCTAGGTTTCATTTTGGACAATATATGAAGAAAACTACTTTACATGTTGTGGTTCAGCCCAGTGACATTATGTCATCCCCTGCAAACCAAAATGCTCCAATTTACTCTATCTCTTGTATGTCTTGCACCCTCCTGCATGTTCAGACCCTGAGCCTTCAAAGCATCTTTAACTACATGATTAATAATTACTGATTAAAATTTTCCTTCTAAATATGATTTTATATATTTACAGTGAGCGACCAACAGGGGTGACACCTCTTATGTATGCAGCCCAGCTGGGTGATGCAACGATGGTGACAGCACTGTTACGAGGAGGAGCTGTGGTGTCTCTCACAAATCATCAAGGACACACAGCAGCCAGAATTGCTCAGGATTCTGATTTTCCTGCTATTGCCTCTGCTATTACTCAGTGGGGTCTTCAAGGTATTTCATTAGCAGAATGCATTGGAGATTGTGTGTATCAACATTATCGGTAATTTTCACAAAGCTCATGTAATTATGTATAATTATCACAACCAATCTTGTTAACTATACTGAAGTCAAGTTTCATTGTTTTTAACATTCTTATCACAAACTGTTTTTGAAAAATATGATAGGAATTAATTATGAAGGGACTTCAGATCACCACGATTTACATGTAAAATGATTTTTGAAGATAAATTTAACTCTTAGTCAGATATATTTTTTCCTATCACAGACACCTTTATCCTTTTTCATTGCAAGGCAGCTCAAGGGGTACCTTCCTCAGACATATCAGTTACCTGCCATCTCTTAATGTAGAATAACTTAGTATTAATTAGCTGTGTTGAAAACACATGCTGAAACAAACCTTGAATAACTGGATATTAATCTGCGAATCTTTAAAACTTTTTCTGAAGAACTCTACATGTAATACCCACTTACACCAGAAATATGGAAATATGGAAAAGTAATGAGATTTGCCTAAACAAGTATACACAAGGGTGAAGAATTAGGGAAGCAGGGAAAAACATAAAAGCTGAAGAGAAGGAATAACATACATTAGAAGAGATGTACAGTGTAAGTTTGTATTTCTCAAACTTTTCATCAGTCTTTTATAAATTGTTTCATCAATAGGGAAAAGTCTTTAATGCAATTTTCACCAGCAAAGTGGTTAGTATTTATATTAATGATGTATCACGACAAGACATAATTCATGTTCAGGGAACAGATAAGTGAGTTATGTTAATGAAGTGTACAATAAACTAGGAAGACTACCTGTAGTTGTGAGGAGCTTAAAGTAAGCAAGTATGAGGAAGCAAAAACTGAGCTAGACTGTTAGGAGACCTAAATAGAATTGAAGATATTAGTCTTTCAATAAGTGACTAGGAAATACTGATTCATGCCAAGATAAGTGACTCTACCCATGGAGGAAGTGTAAAATTCACTGCAGCCTCTTGTTTCATCTTGTTCTCAAAGGAAAGCAACTTAGACTGCATATCATTCTATTGAACTGTTGGTTAACTGAACAGATACAAGGCAAATGAATACCTGTGTTGTAACAAGGCAAGCTTTATGCTTATTTTATATGTTAGCTGAGATGCCCTAATCAAGGCCATCTCAATAATGATATGTGTGTGTTTGTGTGGATATGTGGCTGTGGTTTTGGTGCATTGCACATGACAGCTAAAGAATGGATGTGAGTGAATGCAGCCTTTCTCTGCCTGTTCCTGGCGCTAATGTGGGAAATGGCGAGTTTTCAATCCTTGTTCATCAGCACTAGTCAATAATTTACTTTGTACTTTATCACATACCGGTACTCAATCTGTCTTGTTGAAGCAAAAATCACATTACTTTCATCAAACTGATTCTCTTTTTCTGTTTTTATACTTTCCTCATCTTTCTTAAGTATTCTAACATCTTTAAATAAATCTTCAGTTACTTCTTCTCCTACTGTTATGTTATCTGTTTTTTCATCCATTTCAAAAAGAACACTTGAATATATATTTATAGTACTTGACTTCACTTTCATAACATCTGGTTCTGGTGTGTCCAACATGAGGATCTCTTCCTCACTACAATCTGTAATCTCAGGAACTGCATTCTCAAGTTCATCAGCAACTAAGTTAACAGTCTTTATTTTTTGAACCAACAAGAAAATACTCTCCCTTTTCCAGAAAACTCTCTTTATCTGAAATTTCTCTTACAACTATGTCCATAAAACTACAAGTATCATCACAAGAAGAACATTTATTCCTTAATGGTAAAATATGCCTTCAGAATCTCTTCTGTCTTGACAATAATCTTTTAACAGCTTGTTCAGGAGCACCTAAGCTGAACTGAGAAGAGCCTGTAAGTACATGGATGAGTTCATTTGTACCCTCACACTCAGCACAGAAGTTCACTGTGAACATCTTTAAATGCATGTTTTAACTCATTACTAACACCTTCTACATCTACAAAGGCTGATTCTACTTTATCAGCAGCACTTATATGTACAAAACCCTCCAGCTTTTTTGTTTTCTGCCCATCTTTAAGTTCTCCAGCACCTATAGCAGGTTCATTCCCTCCTCCATCAGTAAGTTTTTCTTTTTTCACACTTAAATCTACTTCATTTTCTTTTATTTCATTTATTCCCCCCTGACAAGCATATTCTTCTCCAGTTATTCTCTGTGTCACCTCAATTGGACTTTCACTGTGCACCTCTTGGGCATCTTCTTTTGTGTCCACTGAGGCACCATACAGATGCTTTTGGTCTTCCAGTGGATCATTGCTAGAAGCTCCTGCCCTGCTAATATTGCTCATAATGCTCCCAATTTTGCATAAGTTCACTGCAATGCAACTGTTTACTACACTTAATAAGGTCAAGATGATTCTGTGCCTGGCAATATTCTAAGGGATCACAGTGGTGAACATGATCAGAATAATGAGCAAATTCACGTTGATGGGCAAGTTCATGTAAATATACAGAGTCATAAAGATCTCTAACTTTTGACACGTGTCTTTCTTGATATGATATAAAACTTCTAGTATTAGATAAACTTGTAGTTCTCCTGACAGAGAATAAGAATCTCCTTGTAGAAGATTCATGAGTGAACTGCCTATGCCCATTCACTGACTAAATTATAGAACCAATAATAAAAAACATTTTTAAACTCTTCTACTGATAATTAATAATAAAATACATTTAAACTCTTCTACTGATAATTTCTTAAGATATTTAATAACTAATCAACCACTAAAATTAAACTGTAAATGACCAGGAGACTTGTGTGTTACTTAAGGATATGTGGGAAGCGGCGGCGCATGATCTCGACAGCGCAATTATTTTGTTGCAAATTCAAGTTATTACATTCACGGATAATCTTTGCTTTGAGGAGTGGGGATCCGTTTAATACACTTAGTTCTCCAAAGATGACAACCTGACTGTTATTTTGGACACAAAAATGGTCCACAGCCTCAACATTTACCAAGATGTGGAAAATTCCTTCTGGATCTTCAACAGACTCCAGCAAAGCAACATCCCTAAGTGGGTAAAAGTCACGCAGCCGACCAATGACTTTGACCTTGTTACTGACTGATTGTTTCATTGAAGCAACAGCTGCTAATTCTGAAACTGCGAGGCACACATGGGGTGGTAAGCATGCTGGCACTTGCATTCTGATTCTCTTTTCAGACCTGACACTACCATTTTCAGTTCTTTTTCTCATGTTTTACATTAAATTTCATTTTCTAGTCCTTTAATAAACTTATCTACAGCACTGAGTCAGTCATGAGCAAAAGCTGAATTATTCACACTTTAATTTACTTTTGCTTTTCTATCACAGTGACTTAACTACTTCTTCAATTCATGTTTTAGTTTCCAGTGTATTCAGTTTTAATAGGTATCACAAAACCATTAATTTCCAAAACACTCTTTGATCAGTTGTCATATCAGCAAATTCTATCAATGACACTATTCAAAACTTAACATGTCCCTCTTTTTCTATGCTAAAGGTTCATATAAATAAAAGTCACATCAATGATGTCTCTGTATTTCATCAATATTTACACCCATTTCCTTAGGCTAAATGTTTTTCATGTAATCACCAGTGTTAATAAAAAAATTTCATTAGAATTCTTCACTTAAATAAGCAAGAGGAAGTTTGTTATCTATGCATAAGCTTAATAAAAGTAAAAAACTTCCTCTAACACAGTCACCAAGAAAAGGATTATCAACACTGCAAAACTTTACTTAAAATCACACACGATTTGTCATTAACTATAATTTTCATCAAAGCATTATTTCCAAAGGAAGTACTATATTTCTTAACAATAAAAGGGATCATATGAATGACATGATTCCTGAATCACCACTGCATCAGTTTAGATATCTTCAATTTTTCGACATTTTTGAGTACTTCTCGGCCATTTTCTCTGAACGCTGCAGAGCTTCTTCATACAATCGGTTCCCTTCTTCCCATGGGCGTGGCCCTCTTACATTTTCCCAGTTACCAGTATCAATCTAGAAGACAAATATAATGAATAATTAAAATCTGTCCTTGTAACTTAAAAAATACATCCCGATAATGGATACTCTTGGGTAATATAAAAATCCTAACTTGCACTAACATATTTACAATAATGATTAATCAAAATTGAAAAAAGAATACTGTAGCAAGCTATTCTGCATGGAGGTATATAAGACTAGGGAAGAGATATGTGTAAGGAGTGAACATACACCAGAGAAGTCTGTGAGAATGCTACTAACAAAGAATAACATTTGTAAGAGATGGTGAAAATATCTTAAAGAGCAGATCTAAGATGATGGTGAAAGAAACATATCTGTTTGTACAGTAGGAATAGAAGTAAGAAGAGAGAGAAATATGTATATAGGTGAGGAAGACATTACAAAGGAAGAAGTAAGATCAGTAAAGCTCTTAAAGGATGGAAAAGCTTGGAGAATAAATGTAGTGAGCAAGATGGTGAAATGTAAATGTGAAACTCCTGTGAAGTGGATCTGGAATGTGTGTATGGGAGAATGTTAAAATGGTCAGGTGCAAGGCGACTGGACTAAGGCAATAACTTATCCAATATATAGAGAGAATGAGAGTAAAAGCGAGTGTATGAATTATAGTGGAATAAATAGCCTTAGAACACTTGGCATAGTGCATGGTAGGATAGTGACTGATCACGTTAAAAGGGTTATCAAAGAAAAAGGAATAATGTATCAAATATTCATATATATGCTAGCCATTCACAGCCCTGGAAAAAACAACCAAAACAACCTCTATGCTTATTCAAGTGAGAAAGCAATCAAATACATCCTAGGAATATAAGAAAAAAAAATCCACAACCCATACCATTTTAATTTTATCAAACTCTGTTTCCAGCGTGACTTCTCTTTGATCTTTCATATCTATACCCAGCTCTTCTGCTTCCGCCTTTGTTAAATTCTTTCGATTTCGAAAATCATACCTGAAACAGAGAAAAAAGTCCATGTATATATTCAGCCTACTCACTTGCTGTGAACAATTATAATACCATAAAGAAGTGCAGCAGGCATAATTTACAATCAGAACTTAATGTATACTTATTGAAACATCTTCTTTCTCATACTGATGTTACTTGTTCCAGATTTATAATGACTTTTACCAACATGCTCATTTTAACATTGTTTTCAAGCACTGTAGAGCATGTGATTGCTATGTAACTATAATGTTTGGCTTCATGAATCACTAAGTTTTTATATGGGAAGACACAACACATAATCAGAAACTGTCTAGTAATAATTGTTGTGATCAATATTTAAAAAAAAGCTATTATGCAGAAAATACAGATACACCTCTGACCACACAATCATACACCTAGACTTTGAAATTTCTATCTATCTGGTATCTTTAACACCATTTCCACCTACATGGGGTGGATCAAGAGCATACAGCTTTTCTAAGTCCAAAAATATCATATGCACCTGCATGCATGTCACTTAAATCCACGGCCACATGTGGTAAACGTTTTGGAGGGATTAATAAGCAGACTGTACAAAGGACAATATGGATATGCATACTCTAGATTATGGTACAATAGAAGGTTTTAAAGTATCATACAAAAAGAAAAATGAATATAACGGTTATGAATAAACATGACTGCTGGGGAGGAGTTGGTATGCAGAGGGAAGAGGGATGACATAAGGCAGAACATTAGAGAGCTGTTTGATATACATCAATTATCTGTCATGATATAAATTGTTAAAATAAAGGTGCTTACCACTAATCAAAAGTATAGTGCAGATAGTGCTTAGGGACGATACTAAATGGTATCTTCAGAGTTTTTTTTTAATATTTAGGAGACTCTATTCATGGAAGGTGATAATGTCTAAAATTCTGTTCCAAGAAGTGGGTCCTTGACAGTCTAGAGGGTGATGAAGCAAGTGTGGTGAATTAAACTATGTTTACATGACAAGATAATAAGATTTATTATTAACAGAAAAAAGCATGGATTATGCAGGGGAAAAAACAACAACAACAAATACAAAGACTGAAAGGAAATACATGCATGGAAAAAATAGGTTAAAAAAAGTGGCAAGAAATGGTGGTACAGATCGCAAATGAAGAGAAATGCAGAGGAATGCACAACTGAGGAGAGAATATGAAAGCTATGGCAAATGAAGTATATCCATGATGAAAACAGGTCTGCTGTTTAGTGAAGAAAGGATTCTACTGGTAAGCAGTACACGAGCTAAATCACTGTACCAAAACGTGTGTAAAAAGCAGTGTGTAGGCAAATTGGTGGAAAATTTAATTTAACTCTCATATAACTAGTGATTTTACTACCTTAGCTGAGCAAGTTCTTTGAGTCCAAATGGTCACTGCACCAAGATGTGTGTAAACATCAGTGTGTAGGAAAATTAGTGGAAAATTTAACTTTCACATAACTAATGCTATTATTACCTTAACTGAGCAAATTCTTTGAGTCCAAATGATCCTCCCACAACAAGTATGAGAAAGGGTACTCCATATCGTAAAAATCTATTGTTCATGAATCCAAACCCCATACCCCTGCAGCTGCACTGGTGCTTGTAGACTCCTACAAAAGAAAATGCCATCAGTGCTAAAAAATAAAGACAAAAAAAACATTTACTTAACAGTATTTTTCTTTTCATACTAGAGATTTCCATACTTATTATCACAGTATCACTACAAAACTACAAACACCGTTTCAACATCTCCCAAGAACCTTCATGCCCACGATGCAAGTACAGTAGACACCAAGCTCTTACCACTATATAGACCTGCACTTAGACTTGAATAGACTTGAACACAACATCACAACAATTTATGGCCTCTGGTCCCGACTAGTGGACATGGCCAACTTCCTGAGTGCTACAGAAGCCTCGTAAGGATAGAAGGGACTCTTAAGGGCAG
>JAUTYZ010016113.1:0-12881 GCA_032273725.1 Panulirus interruptus | reverse complement strand
TCCCTTTTCCGTGACCCTTTCCCATAGACATGCGAGAGGTCAGGGAGTTTACGGAGGGTATCGTACCAGGTGGACGGGGAGTTCAGGGGGATGGCTGCTTCTCGAGCTTCTCTCTGCTTTCAGATTAATACAGCAGTGATGTAAATCTGTCTCGACGAACGTCTTTGATACAGCAGTGAAGTAAATAGTACGGAAACACACAAGTGATTTAAGAGTCCGATACGAAAATACATTGATTAAAAGCTGTCAGTACGAACGCCTTTAATACAGCAGTGATTTATATAGTATGAAAATACAGTTTTGATGCACAGTCTGGGACTGTAATATTAACTGTAGTGATGTGAATCTTGTGAGAAAACTAACAGTCGTGGTTTACACAAGAATTCTATGCATTTGGTATATTGCTTTCGTGAAACTACGGATTAAATAATTTGTAAGTGAAGATATCGATGTTACGTCTGAATACTGAAAGCATAGAATACTTCAGAATCACCCTAAGGAACAGAGTCATTGTTCACAGGTCACAGTTTTGCTGTTAAGAATAGTAAATGCGTCATCACACTAGCACTTTTTGCGTCACCTGTCCTGTTCTCTGTCGCCAGTGTCCGTGGTTAGGTCAAGATCCATGCTCGATAATGAGGATAGTTATTTAAATTAGAATATCGAACCAACATTAAATAATTAGATGTAACACTAGAAGTATTTAGTATCACCTTTTAGTCATAGTAGAGTATTTTTTTTCAATTCATATTTTTTTAAATACATTTTTGATATTTTTGTTTACACTGGGATCGCCTGGGTCAAGCATGGCGGTCCGTTCAGTTTCGTCATGGAGGTTATTCATTTTTCTCCGCCGTGGACATCCCTGTTCATCATGGAGGTTTATTCATTTTGTCCGCCGTGGAAGGACCTGTCCGAGGAATTTCTTAAAAGTGAGTAAGTCTTCAACGCTGCACTTCAGACATGATGAAAATGCATGATAGTGGCTGCTTGCTGGTCAGTTCGAGCCATCTTTGTTTACAGTTGAACGAGGAATGACGGGCACGTTGGGACTAGCATGGTGACAGTTCTTAGAAAAACTGATGGGAGAAAGTTACTCAAAAAGTGCAATTGTGACGCTCTCAAAAAGTGCAAGTGTGAAGCCGCCTTAAAAGTCGGTGTCTGGTTACGCCTCTTCAACGGACGTAACGCAAATATGGTTAAAAGTAGAATTTTTTCACTATTTCTTAGTTTCCGATATGTAAGGGTAGGGATGGTGGAATAACAAACATAGTAGTATGGTATCCCAGCGATATATCCCAATCCCACCGGAATACCCCGAACCATCCCTTAAGCCCCATGAGATGATCCTTTGTGGTTTATATGGGACACCCAAGACTGGATTTGGTTGATCTGAGAAACTGTGGTAGAGTCTTATTACATATCTGACTATAACAGAGGAAGTATTGGCAAGTTTCCATTAGGCAACTAAACGTGCGTGAATTAAGATAGCAGGGGCTATATTTAATATATACTAACTCTAACTTAATTAATTCAGCTAAACCTAACCTAACTCTAACCTGAGGTAAGCGAATCTAACCAAATTAGCTTTTACCCAGTTTAACCTAATGAGAATGATTTCCACCTAACTTAAACCTAACATAATCTAAGAACCTAACTTAATTTGATGTAACTTACCAACTTCCCTAGCCTAGCCAACACTCAGGTTGGATGAGACGGTGGCCACACACTGCATCACATTCATTATCAACATTCATACATTTATACTAGCCATCACTAAACACAACCACTAGAGATCTCAAATGCACCACCAGTTATACCCAAACCTGTTCAGGCCGGGGTTATATCATTTATTATTTAGCGTTTAAAGTTTATCTTTCTAAAGAAACATTATCATGTGAATAAAAAAGTTTGCGCAGTGCTCTGACAACATCCGATGAAGCCTAGCCTGTGTGGCATGTTTACTGTTAATGTCCGTCCGTCTGTTCAACGATTTACTTTACTTCATCAAAACGCCTTTAAAAACTCAGGGAAAATATTGATGTGGCAGGCTTTACTAGATCTGTCGTTGTTCCCAAGTCAGTCCAGTAACAATGAGGTATCCCTTATTTCTCTGCCAGTTTGTTAGTTGGCCGGCAGCCGGGCGAGCAAGGAACGAGCTGGCGGGTGAGAGCAACACCTGCTGCCAGACGTCTGGTTGAGGATGTCCAATGGGCCGACGGCAACTTGTAGTCTCTCTCTCTCTCTCTCTCTCTCTCTCTCTCTCTCTCTCTCTCTCTCGCTCTCTCTCTCTCGCTCTCTCGCTCTCTCTCTCTCTCTCTCTCTCTCTCTCTCTCTCTCATCAAGAGCAACTATCTAAATTAAGGCCAGCACCTCTGTGCCAGGGGAAAAGTACGTAAATTTAGCTATTAACCCATTGCAATAGTATCTATGACTCTCTTATACAGTACAAAGAAAGATCGTACTCGGTGTTTTTCTCTTCTTTGCCAAGGCATTTGGCAAGGTAAACCGCAGAATACGACTTGAGAGAGTAAACGAAACAAAACATTGAAGGCAAAATAAAGAAGGTGGATCAGAGTTTCAAACTAACTGAAAAATTATAGTAACAAATGGAACCATGTCAGAGTTTACCACAAGAAATAGTGTTCGCCTCAGTTCTAATAGTGATATCAGACACTGACAGAGAGATAAGGGAAAGTAGGGAAAAAAAAAATCGTAGAATCGGAAGAAGACCAAAAATATATCCAGAAAGACAGACATAACACACAGACGGTAATTTAGAACAAATGTGTCATGGGTCGGTTAGCAATACATGTTACATAACACAAAGGCACAAAATGAGAAGAGATAAAAGGCAAACTAAATGTCAAAGATCGAGGAGTTATTATAAATGAGACTCTTGAATTCAAATGACATTGACAAGGTAGTACTATTGAGTAAAAAGAAAATGTAAATGAGTGGTATAATAACGAGAAAAAAAATGTAGATGAATATATTCAGTATATATAGGAGCAAAAGAGAATACTGCTGTACAGTATGGTCATCAACCAAACAAACACTTCGTGAACAAAATCGAGGGAATGGAATATAAGAGCCATTATGAGAGGCTAAAAGGGCTCGAATTGTACACTCTAGAAAGAAAACTAGAAAGATACATTATAATGTACGCACGGAAGGAAATTGAATGTATAAAGAACAGCATGCAATGCCTAAAAAGATCTGGACAAGGAAGGAAATAATGTACGTGAGGTCATCATCTAAGGTGGAAAGCCTATTCAGTGTAATTCCAAACGAAATTAGAAACATAAGACATAAGACAAGCGGGTATAAACGGTTCCAGACAAACCCAGGGTTGACAGACAGCCACGTATTGTTCGCGGCAGTAGAAAGAAATAGGAAGCCCGTGTGGTGATCGCTACACACTAGCTCTACCTACTGGCAAACTTTCGTCGTAGCTACTCGTAGGTAGGAACTCTCAGGCAGTGAGCGTCATGCACTAGACCTTCCCTGCTTCATGATATGATCTTGTGGACACTAGAATTTTCTTTGAGGAGAGGAAAAAGAGGTGGAAAAGGGGAAGGGACAGTATGAAATGGGAGAGAAGACTGAAATGCGTACTGGTGTATGGTGTATTATCTGGTAGCGTGTTTTTGGTGCCTTATATATATATTACCCCGGTAGACTGGGGATGTGTGTATTAGTGTTGTATCTTTGTGTTTTTTCTTCTTTTAGGCGATTCACTAAGCTAAACTAAACATTGTTCACTGTGTACATCGATGGATGACTGGAGCCTCCCTGAGTGTTTTCAGGCTTCGAGGGAGCCAAGGGTGTTCCATGTTTGTATTGTTGTCCAGATCTCGGATTTCTCTGTAGTTTGCAACATCGTTGTCTTCAAGTCTTTGACATACGTTTTGGGCTACTTCTCTTAGGTATGAAGTGACCGGTTTAACCTTTCACTCGTTCGCGCTGTTCTACATTGTTTTCAATGTAAGGTTGTTTTTCGTTTGTGATGATTCGTAAAAGCCATATTTTGACTCTTCTGTAACTTCAGCGTCCGTGATTTGGAGGTGAGGAACGATGGATAGGTGAATGACTTAGAACAGGTATTACATTAGCCTTGGCTATGTGTAATTTTTCGTTCCCTGTAAGGTGCCAGAATCTATACAGACTGGTCAGGGCCGCTTTTCCTTGTGCGGATTTCCTGTTAATATGGTCTATTATCACACCCCTTCACGTGAGTGTCTGGCCCAGGATTCTGCACGCTGCCCTGTGGGACTCCGCTTAATAAAGGACATTCGGGTGACGTTGCAGAGTTTATGATGGTTTCTGCGGTGCGTTGGCCTAAAAAGTTACACACCAGTCTTTCTATGATCTCAGGCATGCTTAATTGTAGTAATTCATAGTTTAGGCCGATTGTCCACACTATGTCAAATGCTTTGCTTATCTCTCTTTGAATAACTGTACAATTTACTTTTAATCCTTTGGAGAGAGAGATTGTTTTTTTCCTACCGCTATCACGATGGCTAAGTGGTGTTTTGCCCCTCCGAAAGCCGTATTGATTAGATTTGTAGAAGTTATTGCTATCAAGGTACCCTTTTAACCTTAGGTTTATGATTCTTTCAAAAAATTTCCCTGGGATTTCTCGGAGGGATATGGCGCGGTAGGTGTTTGGGTCTGTCTTTGGCATTTCTGGTTTTGGCATCATTGTTACTCTGGTCTCTTTAAGCCTTCGGGGAAAGTATCATTTGCTTAGCATAGAATTGTAGATATTGAGAAGGTACATAAGTCCTTTTGCCTCTTATCTATTTTACTTTTCCCGAGGCTGAGTTCTCGGTTGTCTGGATGGCTGTAAGAAGTTCCGTCAGGTCTCTTGCCACTGACAGGCATTTGTTAGGGCACAGTCGGGCTGAGTCTGTGGTTTAGTGTGGGATGGTTCTTTCTCTGTTCCAAGTCAGCCAGTCATTTATTTTTGTTTCATGATCTTGAATATAGTTTCTGTTTCCTTTAGGTGTACTCTTGAACACTGTTGTCCATGTGTTCATGAATTCTGTTGCCATACCTTCATCATCGTCAATTTTGTTATTGTTAACTTTTAGGTATTTCATTTTCCCATCGGTATGCCCTTGTAAGCGCCTGACTCCTCGCCAGAGTGGTTTTGGCTCACTATATTTCTGCGCTAGGGAGTTGATCGTATTTTCCCTGTGTAGGTTATGTTGTTATGTTGTTTTTTCCATTTATGTTCTGCTAGAGGTCGTTACATTGCTGGTATATCGCATATGTCCAGCCGTCGGAGTTGGTATAGTCTAGACTCTAGAATGTTGGTGAAACGGCGTTTAGTTTCTATTATATCAGGAGTGGGCGGCGGGTATGATAATGTCTTGTTTCTGTTGATGGGGACTGCAGGTGATCGCTCTTTTTCGATGCTTTCATACCACCTGTCTAGAGGCTTATATATTTCATCAGTTTGCTTCTCTTCGAGCTCGGTACTGGTGAGATTTTTGTTGATTGTCTCACTAAATGGGTTACTGCTAGTTTTCTGGGTAGCCAGGCGTTGTGTTCCGAGAATGAGGATTGGAGTGGTTGGTACAGTGACTACCACGGGAATATGATCGCCGCTTGTGAGGTTATCTTGTCTGATGTGGATATTGTGCTAGGTTTTACCATCTCCGAGTATCATATCTGGTGTGGTCAGGCCTGAGTGACCTATAAAGGTTGAGAAGTTTGGCCCCAGGTGTTCAGCGCCGAAACATTTTGTTAGTTTCGATATATTTCTGCTTGCGGTGTTTGTGGCAGAACGTCCGAAATTTGTATGTCTAGCGTTAACATCACCCACGATATAGACTGGTTCTGGTATCTTAAGGATCTTGTAACACAAGGCATCCCCGCATTAGGGGATTTAGATTGTAACAATATCATCTGGGCTCACTGAAGTCATTAACTTTATTGATAATATGTCGGAGAACTGAAACTCATCAAAACTTTTGTGATGTGAGCCGTTTCTGACGGCTCTGGCCACACCTGACTGCAACTGATCGTAGTGGTTCAGTTGGAAGGTTAAACATCTCGGGATGTTCAATGGTGCGTGGTTTGAGACGCCATGGCTGTTTATCAGAACGACGTCTGGTTTTTCCACCACGTATGCGTATATAAGGTCAAAGTGTCTCTTAATCCAGAATTGCAAATTATGTTGAATTATCTTTTTTACTGAGGTATGCTGGTTGAAAATTATTTCTTGTTTTTATTTTTTCGTCGGCTGCTTGCTGACACAGCTGTGGCTGAATCCTGGGTTAAGCTGGAAATTCTATGTTTGTTATTGTAAGGTTGAGAGTTTGTGTGTCGTCTCGTAAAGAGCCAAGGGTAGGTAGATCTGTGGTTGGCTGACGGCGGTGTACCCGTGTGACGGGGGACCTGGGGTTATCTATGAGTGTTTGGACAACCTCAGAGAGGGGATGGAAAGGATCAGTTTCATGGCTTGGAGACTTTGGGTAACTATCCGCACGTATGGGTCACGGTCGTTAGGGTTGATTCCAGATGTCTCTGGATTTTGGTCTGGAAATCTACTTGATCTGTTGGGTTCATCACCGACTTTATGGTGTTTGCTATTACAGTTAGAGTCTTGTCTACCGAATATTTGGTGGGAGGTATAGTGTTCTAGCTCTTGTTGGTACGAACCAGGGGTCTTTTTCTCTTCTATTAAGGCACATACTTTTGAGTTAACCATCGCTAGTGGTTTTCGTACGGATTCAGGGAGTACATTTTCAAACCTGGTGGGTTCTGTGACCTGTGTGAGAGGTCAGGCCGGATTTTGTTTCGGTTCAGTTGACCCCGTTTATCCTTTATTGCCTTTTTCCTGAGATCACATTTCACTGTTGTGTCTGGGTGATATTTTTTGCAGTGAAGGCATTTTTGGTAATTTACACATCATTCTCTGCATAATGAGCAGATGTTATAATCAGAAGGTTTGTCACATTACTCTGTGGTTTGGGCATCAGTTGCATAATATCTGTAGCAAGTCAGCAGGGAGATGAATTGCTCCGGTTCAGTTTGATGACCGGGGATGCGTGAATAGCATAGTTTGAGCCTATCCTGGCAGGCTGGATTAGCCTTATCTACCGAGTCAAACTGGATTTGTATGTGTTCGGTCTCGGGAATTTGAATACGCTGGAGACTTCTGCCCAGGTGTGAATTCTTTCTATGTTATCTTTTATGTGTCATAGTCCTGTGGGGATGTTATGTTCTGTAGAATGAAGGATCTATGACAGTAGATGTCTGGAAGACGTTGGACTGTAAATCCTTCTTTAGCCAGTGCTTGGCTGACTTTGTTGTTGAACATTGAATCATATGATTTGGCGTCAGTGAGGTACAGATTTGCTCCCCCGTATCTGCTGCTGCTGGTTACATCTTGTAACCTGCCGCTGGTTACATTTAGCAACAAGGCCCTAACTGTACTAACAAGCACCTTAAAGTCGGAATTGAACTAGACAGATCAAGCAGATTTCATAGACAAAAACCCAAAGACATCTGGCACAAACCTTAACGACTATGATCCAAACGAGGTCAGTTACCTACATTCTCCCAGCCATGAAACTGACACCTTCCAACTCCCCACCGAGGCTGTCCAAACATACATAGACAACCCCATGTTCCCCTTCACACGGGTACACCATCAGCCAACCGCAAATCCACCCGCCTCTCGGGAAATCCCGGCCCTTCTGCCTCAGGAGACGATACACAAAAACTCAACCTTACAATAAATGACCAGGAATTCACTACTCAGCCATCCTCCAGTGACACAGCACTTACCCACAAATCAGTGAGAAGACTATGTGAAAAAAAAAGCAAGCAAAAATTATTTTCACCCAATATGCCTCAGTAATAAAAACAATTAAACATAACGTTCAACACAGAGCAAACAGACGCTTTGACCGTATAAACGCATACATGATGGAAAAACAGACGTTGCTCTGATAATATAATCAGCCATGGTATCTCAAACCGCGGGCCAGTTAAAATCCCAAGATAGTTAACTTACCACTGAGCCACTAGAAACAGTTTACACGCAGGTGGGGCCGTAGCCGTCAAGAAAGGCATACAACATAAAATCTACGATGATTTTCAGTTCTCCGACACCTTATAATGAATGACATCAATGGGCCCAGATAGTACTGCTACAACCTACGTATATTCCCCCAAGGTGGGGATGTCTTATATTACCACATTACTACAAGATCCTTTGGATAACAGAAGCAGCCTATATCATCGGTGATTTTAACGCTAGACATACATTCCTTGGACACTCTACCACAAATAAAAAAAGGCAGAAATATATTAAAATTTACAGAATATTTCGGCGCTCAACACTTAGGGCTAAACTTTCCAACCTCTATAGGTCTCATCTTCTAACCTCCATGTGCCTCATCTTCATGAGTCTAGCCCTCATGAATATCACCTTGAGTCCAACTTCATGACTGACTTTCATAATGCCTCTCCTTCAGAAGTGTAACAACAGATCTAACTTTGATGAATCTTAGCTTTATAAGTAAGTCGCACTTTCAAAACCTGAACACCTTGGGTTCAGCCTTCATCATTCTGACTTTCGTATGTCTTACTTAATAAACATCACCTTCTTCAGTCTAACTTCATGAGCCTTCCTCTCATGAGTATGACTATGGTCTTCAACCCCATGAAATTCATGATCCTTACCTCTATGTTCCTCATCTATCTAGGTTTAACGTTTTTAAGTCTAACGTGAAGGCCACAGTCTTGAGGATGACCTTGATAAGCCTCAGGTTGAGTGTCACCTTAATGAGCTTAGCTTTGTACCTTGACTCTCAGTGTGGCTGCTGGTGGTGGCAGTGGCCTCAATGAGCGGGCAAGAGGTGCTGCCCCTTCTGGAGGAGGTGCCGCAAACATCATTCTCCTGCCTGGACCGACCATACGGCTACTACGCCGACGTCGAGGCCAACTGCCAGGCATTCCATGTTTGTCTGAACAACCTCAAGTGGTCCTTCCTCTGCCCTAACCAGACACTCTTCAACCAGGTGTGTTTATTGCAATAACCAGGTGTGTTGACTATACTATATTTGATGGATGTACCTACGATAGTCTTTCTTTTTTTAGTCAAAAGTGTGTTTCACATAATATGCAAAATTCTTGTTCGTGAACATATTGCACCTGTAAGAATTCTTCAATAAGCAGTTATCTGGTAAACTGCCCCCAACCTTATATTTAGTCCCTCTGGCTTGTTACCTCTTTCCGTATCCTGCAATCTGCTCTCTAGCCCTAAAGCCTGTACCCAGCTCTTACAGTGTAATCTTCTGTTTCTTAAATCCTCCAACCTACTGGCCTTATAACCTATACCCCTGTCCTCTGTCCTGTCTCCTACAACATAATGTATATTTCTTTTCTGTACCTGTGCTCTTGATCTGCAACAAGCTTCTTTTCTCATTCCTCCAGAACATTACTTATTTGTTTTTTAAATTTATCCCTGGTGTGCAACCTACCTTAACACCAACACCTATACTCTTGTTCTCTAACTTCATTGTACCGGCAACTTTAATGACAGTCTTGTACGGTAATCCCTAGCTATAACCTGCCACACTTGCGACTCCACTGTCTGGCCTGCCATACCACACCTGTTACCTCAGAGCCTATCACTTTTTATGAACAATTTCCTTGTTTGTATCAAAGTCCAGCATGTACTTCTCTGCAGGAGTACCTCGTGTGTGACCACGCCATCAACGTGGACTGCTCACAAGCATCGTCCTTGTACGCCCTCAATGACAACTTCGGCATTGTAAATGAAGGCACCGAGGCTCCTTCTGAGTGATTTCTCAATTCACGGTGTAAGTGACCCACTATTATATGGCGGAAGAAAACACCCAAGCTTTATTATATTCGTTTCTTCAAAACTTCTCTACTATGATTTTAAAATTAGGTTTGAAGCTTCATCCAACATATTTGTTACTCTGAATAAATGTTGGGTTGTAGATACAATAATGAAGGCCACAAGTCAATACAGTTTGAACAAGTAAATTTGTGTTAGGCAATTGTCACTTCCCTGGAGACCACCCAACACTGGAGCACTAGCTCTCAGTAATCTGTGCAAACATACAGCTCTTAAAGAAAATCATTCTAATAATCTACTGTTATGTATATTGTACTGGTTATGTTGGCTGCACGATTGGATCCTTTAAACAAAAAGCCATCCACTTGCATCCTTTCATGATGTATATTATACTACTGGTGTCCCTGTTAGTTCTTCACAAGTTACTGGGATGTTTCCCCAGTGTCCCAGCTGATGCACCACTGGTGCCACCTTTATCATCATCCTATGCAGCTTTCATTATCTTAAGCTTGAGTGTAGTATCTTATTACATCTCTCTAGTCGCAAAACATTTAAACCAATTTGTACCTAAACCTGGACATACGTTCGGTGTATTTATAATGTAATTTTGTAATAATAAATTGTAATAGATCTCATCAACCCTCTACCATTACCCTTGTGTCTTCAATTACCAAAACAGGCATATGGGTAGAGTATTTCACATTCATGGGCTCTATATCTTAAACACCCTTCTCTACAATTTCTTGGACTTTTCACTGGTCGCTTCATTCTCTGTTTCTTCACTGAAATTCCATTAGTCCACATTGCTTTATTCATTTACAAGTCTTATTTCTAGGACACATCCTTTCTTAGTTTTGTGTGATATTCTCTGGCTGATCAGTTTCTGGTATTTTCAAAGAGCAGCTCAACATCAACATCATTAATTTCATTAAGGTATTGAAAAGTTGTTATCATATTTCCCCTTTTTCTTCTCGGCTGTTGTGGGCAAATCTATGACAACCATCTTCTAAGTGTTCGGCTCCCTTAATACAAATACAATTGTTTTTGCCTCCCTCTGTATCTTCTCAAGTGGATCTATATACCTTCCCAACTGAGTAATGAAAATAGTAGTGAACATTTTAATTATGGTTTATACTGTGACAGTTTTTCTAAACATTTTACCCATGTGCCTGAATATGATTTTGACACTGAACCATAAGATCTTTACTTCATTAAAATGTTGGAGTATATCTAAACCTTTAAAACATTGTTAAGAAAACCATCTTTATAAGGGTAAAGGTTTCTGCTAAAAAAAAAAAGGTTATACTTATGGCATAATTTAAGAGCCCAAACATGAACTGTGATTTCTTAATATTCAACTATTAGGGAAACAGACTATTTGATCCAATGAGTAATGACCTAACACTAGGTAATAGTATATTATATACAGTGCTAACCACAGATAGGGATCTCACTAGCTTCTGAAAGGTAGATGAAAAGTTAGGTATGAGTGTCTTCTTTACCATCAGATTTACTGTAAATTTTTGTTTTGATCTTAATGAAACCATGTAATGATGATAAAAAATTTAGATAATAAAACTCTAATAAAATGGATCATACTTTAAGATACAGAAACATGAATAGATACATCTTTTAGAGAAAGATCATATGCCTAAAAAGAAAAAAATAAGACTGGGAAGAGTACAAAATAAAGCAGCATGAGGTCACTAGAAAGGTATGAGAGCTGAAAAAGAGAGCATATGGAATGTGGAGTGAGTATTGATGACATTCTGTGAGAATAAGGAAATATTTGGAAAAGGAGGTGAACAGTGTGAGAACTTGGGAACAAAGAGGAGCAATGGTGAGGGGATCAGACTTGCAAGTGATAACTGGTAAAGAAGAGATGAAAAAGGGATGAAGCGAACATCATAAAGGACTATTGAATGATAGGATGGCACATGTGATGTACATGGGACAAGGCAACATGTGCAGCAAGGGAGTCCAGGTGAAAAAAGATGACAGTGAAAGCTTTGCAGAGGATGAAGTGAGGCAAAGTGGCAGGACTGCAATTGAATTTCCCACAAAAAGGAGTGAGAACGTTTTTGATTGATTAGTTAAGCTACTCAACATTTGTATGGCCCAAGGTGGAGTGTTTAAGGGCTGGCAGATTGCATGTATAGTGCCATTATGTAAGGGCAAGGGGGAAAAGTGAATGCTTAAAATACAAAAGAATAAGTCTTTTCAGTGTACTTAGTAAGGTTGGTAACAAAAACAGAGTATATGACAAGGGAGGAGCAATATGGCTTTAGGAGAAGCAGAGGATATGTGGACTAGGTGTATGCTTTGAAGAATCTATGTGAGAAATACCTGGAAAAAGAAAGTGAACTTTAAGCAGCATTTATATATCTGGAAAATGTATATGATTAGGTTGTTAAGGGAGACCTTGCAGAAGGTGCTATGATTATATGTCGTAAATGAAATGTTGTTGAATGCAGCAATGACTTTTTACTAGAACGGTAAGGCTTGTACAAAAGTAGAAAGGGAGGAGGATGAGTGGTTTCCAGTGAAGGCTGGCCACATCAAGGATGTATAATGTCACTGTGATTGTTTTATCTGTTAACAGATGGGGTGGTGAGGGAGGTGAACATAAGGGTCTTGGAGTTAGGGGCAGGTTTACGATATGTTGGGGGTTGTGGGGTATAAGTGGCAAATCAGTTGCTGTATGGAGTTGGCACGGCTCTTGTGGCAGACTCCAGAATGAAACTCCTGAAGGAGGTGACAGAGTATGTGAGAGTAGAAAATTGACAGCAAAGAACAAAAGGTAATGATGTACAATAAGGTGATGAGACAGACTGGTTTAAGTGTGGGTTTAAATGGGAAGGTCGTAAGGGAGGTGGATAGCTTTAACTACGTGGGAGTAGACGTGCCAGTGAATGGAAACATGGGGGTGAGTTAAAGCACGGGAGCAGAGGCTAAGTTCCTGGGTGCCTTAAGGGATGTGTGGAGGAGAGGTCAGTGTCTGTTAGGGAAAAGAAGGGTATGTTTGATGGCACAG
>JAUTYZ010016002.1:0-10826 GCA_032273725.1 Panulirus interruptus | reverse complement strand
TGTTGGGGATTTCATATGTCTGGCACTATGGTAAAGTATTAGGTGTCAGCTGATACAACTGCTGCCCCAGTTACCATCTGGTATTGAAAGTGGAGGGATGTAACTTTTGCACACTGCCCTTGTGTTTAGTGATATTTTTTTGCTCTGTTCCAGGTGATATTTTTTCCCCACCAGTATTTAACCATGGGTCCTAAGAAGTTGTCCCAGGAAAAGTAGGCCTGTATTCTTGCCTGGAAGCAAGAAAATGTGTCTACAAGGTAATATTTCAAGACATATTGGCATGGCTCAATCCATCATCAGGACACTTGTTTTTTACTTCCTTTTATCATCATCCTTCCCCCCCAAAAAAGCTGGTTCTGATCAACCAGATATTTTTTCTCTACCAGCAACTAAACATGGGTACTTAGAAGTTGTCCCAGGAAAAAAAAGGCCTGTATTCATGCTTGAAAGCAAGATGTGTCTACAAGGTAAGATTTCAAGACATACTGGCATGGTTGAGTCCACCATCTGGACACTTGTTTTTGACTTCCTTCTAACATCATCCTTTCCCAAAAAGCTGGGTCTGGTCAACCTTGGAAGACCAGTAAGGTGACTGGTAACCAGAGAGGGATGGGTTTTTCAAAACCTCATGCTTCATCTGGTCATCAGTCACCTTTCTGGTCTTCCTAGGTTAACTGGATCCAGCCTTATATTTCTGCAGAAACCATATTACACTGCACTGTCATTTCGAAACACCAAAAATGAAGAGAACCTAGGCTCAAAGAACCTTACGATTTTAACCTCATACTGAATTATTAAACTTTGAGAAAGCTTGTAAACTAGAAAGTTTTTTTTCCAGTAAGAAAAACTGGTCTAACAGAATACAGAAAGTATTATTTCTTTCAAGAAAATGTAACTTTCTTAGAGAGTTCTGAAGCTTCTCCCTGAAAAAAATGAAAATGTCAGACTGGCATAAGTAGCTGCAGCTGTTAAGTTTTTTTTCCCCCAGCAACAAAAGGTGAAGAGAATAACCCACAAGGAGTGCATTTTTTTTTTTCCAAAACATGGATCCTAACAGTGAAACAACACTGCTTTAAAAAATAGTCACACTCTGGTAGGAGAAAAGTCCTGTTTGAGTCCTCATGGATAAACACTGAGGTACCTTGAGTTCACACCTGTCATCTGTCTAAGCTCACCACAGCAGTGCTTCTTTATTCCAGATGAAATTGGCACCCATTCCTCTACTCATTGGAAAAGAAAGGAGAAGAGCAAGAGATGGGCTGCATTTTATTTGCCTGCTCCTGGGACCGTAAAAGTTAATGTCACCAACTACTCAAGAAGTTCCTTTAGTCACCATATCCAGATATCCATTTGCCTCTGAAGCACTCTTTGTGGGACTACTACTAAAATATAGCCTCTTTCCATCAGAAGAGACACTCTGAGTGTTAAACACCGACTGGTCAGGACTAGGAACTTTAATCACGAAGTTACCTCAACTTAGACTTCAACTAGATGTAATACAGGAAAAGGTCTAGATGTAATTGGACTGTCTTTCACAAACAAAGACCTAGATGGCTTGAAACCAAGTATCTGCATCAAGCCCTTGGTTACTCACGAATAGAGGATTCTACCTCTACTAGTTTCAAGGCAAATATGGGCAAGCCTTAAGCATAAACTTTCCTATTCTTCAAACAGCACAGTCACTAAAATGAGAAGAATTCAGGTATTTATATCTATCTTTTCCTGTACTAAATGTTGTTGGCTTGTATTTCAATGAAAAATAATATCATATTAACCATACTCACAAGGTACCAAATGAAGCTATGGGTATTCCTGCCCTTTGCCAGTATGCAGGGTTGGTATTTTGGAACACAGTCCTGTAAAATTAATTTTCACAAGAGGATATATCTATATGCATTAGATCCATCCCAAGTAAATCGACATGTGTTAATGAAAGTAGCCAGATGCATATGTTAGTGCAATTTAAAGAAAAATTCTTACTTGACGAGCATACTCCGATGATGGCTGGTCTTCTTCTTTATGTTCTTGCACCACGCTGGAGTACTTCTTTAAATTTTCTGGAGAAGCATATACTGCAAGGCCTGGTAACAAAAGCTCATTTCTTGCTTTATATCGGCTGACTTCAACCGTTTGCCCTTTCGATCCCAAACCTATTGGTGAATATTGGAATACATGCCTGTATATAATTTTTCATAACATTAAACTAAATTTACTTACATATACTGTACTGTATCACTGCTTGTTAACATTTAAGAATCTGCACAGCTTTTAGGAACTGTTTTCTCAACATAAAACAATAAATTATCAAAATAAGGTTAAGAAGGGACTTTTTAAGTTAAAAACACCCAGTTGTAAAAACTATCTGAATATATGGATCATCTACAAATCTACAGAACCAAGAGGTTAAAGTATCTTGCAGAAGGAACAGCAACTGCCCATGTAATATTATCAAATTCTATCAATCACACTATGTTGCAGAATATTTCTCCCTGACAGTATCTGTCCTGTGAACACAGTAAATGAAAGTCCTGATTCTTCAAGCAGGGGCAATAAGGCCTTATTCCTCTCACCCTCCAGGACCTATCTCCCACATTTTTTGCACAGTGCTAACATAAACTTGCCAAAGGTGACTTTCCAACTGCAGTGTAACCACATGGAGGTGAAGTCAAGTGACTTCTATTTGTATACACAGTGGAACCTCACATTAATGACTATATGGGGGAAGGGGTGCTTGTTAATTGTGAATGGTATGTTAGTATCGGCATAACAGTCATCATGGAAACGACGGTTTTACTTCTGGTCACTGCGTGTATATTTCCAACTCTTCATTCAGCCATATGGGCTATCAGAAAGGTTTCAATATTAGCCACAGAAGCATTATGTTACCATAAAAAATTATGTAATTGTTGCAAACGCAGGACCTCTGCCAGCTCCCACTTCTGTTACAAATTAGGTCAGTAAATCTGCTCAAGAAAAATGACCTGAGAAGCTTATCTCAAGTAGGTCTAAGCAGATTATTTCAAAGCCAACAAACGGTGATTCTTTAAGGCACTCTTGTATGAGGCAATAGTATTATCAATCCCTTAACTGCTTCGCACATAAAATTGCATGAGGCAAGAAACTCCTATATATGTAAATATACACACTGAGTTTCAAACCTCTATTTCAAGGCTGCAGGCCAGGCCTGGATGGTTACTGAGTTGGCATGGGCGATGACTTCCCCCCACAGTTAGTTGCCTTCTAGCCATGTCAATGACAACACATTCTCGTGAGTTTTCTAGGAAGGAAAATGAGCAGCTTTTAGGACCAGGACCAGAGAGATGATCTTGAATTACTTGATGATACTGATCTGTTTTCAGAGCGTAAGGAGAATGATTCCATAGGCACTGACTCCTTCTTCAAAACTTAACAAGATGAGGCAGATATGTCAAGCACAAATGGGGGAAGTGATGCCAGTGCCTACCTGACCTTGAAAACACTGCATGTAACTGGTGCAGCAGGTAATTCTACAAACTTTTATATAATTTTACTGTTATAGAAAAATGATCTATGAATCATACTGATTATAAAAAAATTTATCTTAAAAGATAAAACAATAATAATTGGCAATCAATTTTTCGGTGTAGGTAAAATAAATAACAGAACATACATAATGGCAATTCATTTGACACTTGAAGCTTACTCCCACATTTTTTGCACAGTGCTGACACAACTACAAAATTTCAATACACCTACATTAGTACATGAAACACACTTCTGAAGTGATTTTTTTCACTGTCATGTCAATATAAACGAAGCCATTTCTTTGTCTGTTCCTGGAGCTAACTCTGATGCAAGAATTGGTGAACATGAAAAAAAAAATTCCTCTGAAACAGTATCATAAAATACTCTTTTTATACAGCTTGAAAAACTTGAGATTCACAACAGGGTTACAATGGAAACCTAAATGAGGAGGTATAGGTTTAACTTGTTTATCTTGAAAAAGGTGAGAAAAGAATATCAAACAGAGCTTCTGGAATTCAAAAGAACTGAAATGTTCCAAGACAACTGAAAAACATTCCTAGACTGACTGATATTGTCTCTGAGTAGAAATACGTTGTGGAGCAGGTTGCTTGTTACATGTTCTCCAATTCAAACTGTAACTGAGTTGAGAAAATCCATATGTGGAAGTTTCAAGACCTACACTTGGTGCTGGGGAGGTATTCTAGGAAAACTTACAAGTATCAACTGTGGGGAACCATACAGATGAGGAAATTTCTGGCCCACGTTGGGGCTATAAAAATCCTACAACTCCAAAAAGCCAACGGTTCAGAAGAACTTCCCCAAGAAGGTTAACAGAGGGAATGAGGGAAAATATTTGGTTCAAATCCTTCCAATCCAAAAACTGGGTGTCTGTTGCTGATGCCTTTTTATTAAACATCTGAGAGACATAGGTTGGTATTAAGGCATTCCTTTTGGTGGTGAAGAGCTCCACCTGAAGAACCACCCACAATGAAAAGAACCAACTGAATAGATCTCTCCCTCTATACACTTTTGTTATGAAAAACAACCTTGTTAACACAGTCTGTACTAGGCCTTTTGAAGAATGGAAACCTGAAAAAACAGGCTTTCGCACATTGCCAGGGAGATGAACCTTGTTCATGAGGCAATGGGCTGTTACTGCTTTGTCCAAAATAAACAGAATCCCTCAACTTATTCTTAAGACATTCTGGGAAATGAAGAGCCATGGAGCCAACAACTCCCCTATACTGATATATAAGAATTTAATTCCTCTTTCAAAAGAACACAGTTACATGGCCCTCTGAAGAAAGGGAGCCCCAACCATGAATCAGATTCCATGAAGTGAGAGGACTCATTCAAAGTATAGTCCTTTATATAACAGCATGCCTCTGCAAGGGGGATAAGATGCTCCCTCCTACTGGGGGTGCTCAGTCCCCATGCCAGGTTAAATGGGCCAAGTGGTTCCAGCCTGCTCCTTGTGATTTGTGGGTGATCTTTGTCTACAAGATGATCTTAGTGTCTCAAACATCTTTGTGAGAAAAACAGTCTCTATTAAACAAAAAACCCACTTACCCCCATGATCAAACTACAGAAGCTTGATGTCCACCAAAGCAGCAGTCAATGTCATTCAGTCAGACGCAAACAATAGGAGGCTTGACTGACTAGCATTTGACCCTGAATAGCACATCACGACTTGAATCAAAGTTTTCACTCTAATACAACACCAATCTAGTCCCTGAATCTATGTATTTGCCCTATTCACTAAAAACCTCCAATGGGAAGAAAGGAAAATAACTCATCCAGGTTAGAAGTAGTAGTATTACAACACAACTACAGAAAGGTGGTTAGCGTAATGAGGGGCATAAAAAAGCATGAGGTTAAAGGTTTCTAACCCCCAGGGATCTCAGGTAATCTCTCATAGCTTGAAGGACAGACTGACTTGAGAGAAATACATTTAATCATATGCTCTCGGTCAGCTCATAAACACGTAGTGATTTCTGTCCAAAGCAGAAAATTCAATTCATCTCTGCTATTAACAGAGGGGTTGGATGAATTTCAAGCTTCATTATTTCTTCTAAATGAAACATTATGCCATTATGATAGGCAAAGATGAGTCTTGACAGAATGAAACTGCTAAATTTTGTCTTTTTGATCAAACACTTTGGGAACATCATAAATATTTTCAAGAGGGATATGACAATCCATTTTATGGACTTTAATTTGAAGATGGAGTAACCTCCCTCTGACTGTGGGTCTTTTGCCCAGTGCACTGTTACCTAAGATTTTGTTGTGATGTTTTAAGTCACCCTGCATTCTGGAAGCAACAATTAGAGTTTATTACATAAATTCTCTTTCTAGCGGATTAGTCATGTTACTTGTCAACTTAACAGGCTTTGCCTGTTGTCTGCAAGTAAGAGATGGGTTTACAACTTATTTCATGTTTTGCAATGTTACCAATGGGTAATATAAAATCTATAGATTCTTCACATTTTAATATTTTTTCATTCTCTGTTCTCAAAATTAGACAAAATTCTACTCTACAGACAGGAGTCACTGTAAATGAATTCATTCACTGCCAGTGAACTGTTATCTTGAGCCTTGTATGAGTAATTACCCATCTGCAAATGATCTTGAATGTGCTTAAGAAACCTGAAAGACCTGATCATACTATTTCTGTTTTAATAATATTTCTGGCAGCCTAAAAATACAAGATAAAAATTTCAGATCATCCTTCTATCTCGTGAGTTTTAAAACTTAAGAAGAAATAAAGATAAACTGGTAACTACTCTTGTTTTTCCCTATTTTCATGATGAATATAATTTTTACAAAATAGTTTTGATTCAGCAGGTCTGTATCATTTAAGATACACTACAGTCTAAGGAAAAATATACACTAATAATTTTTCAAGGCATTTTTCATGATTTACTACCATACTATAAATTTGAAAAAAATCCTGACTTCATGAAAACAAATTTTACTTACCATCAATTGAAGTTGTGAGAATTACTTTCACTGGTTCCTTTTTCTTAATATTGGTGTCTTCCACAAGCTCATAAATAAAATGACGATTTTTCAATCTTCTTTTGGAAGGGTTCTGGTGTGCTTTTACTAAATGTACTTTGTTCTTTCGCCTTAGTATAAATGTTGTCTGCAAAGAAAAAAAATATCTGGTAAGATGGTCTTAACTTTCCACTGAAAACTGACGTTAAACTAGCACATAACTCAGAAACGTTGGGTGATGAGGCACCGATAGAATCCTGCCAATGCAAAATTATCACAGTGCCAGAGTGATCCTAATTCAGAGCCAATATATAAACCATACAAATTTATTCCTTAGGAATTCTGTTTCAAGGTTTTATTATCCAAACGATACCTACCACAACTGTCAACTCTCTCTGCAGGATGCAAAAACTTTCCCTCACCTTTAGTGAAGTACAGCAGCCTAAACTGGAGATACTGTCATATAGTGATAAGTTTTGAAAGAAAATGAGAACTTGGTTTTATAATACTGCTGAATAGCAAATGACCAATAGCATGTCATTTCAGGTAATTTTATGGTCACTTTATAGTCATCAATTTGGCTGATTTACGGACTGTTTATGCAAGATAGAAAAGTCCCTTTACCCACAGCTTTCTTGTCAATCTCAGAAAAAATATTCCTCCCTAGGTTATACCTTCAGAGGCAATGGAGAACAATCACTCTCAATGCATTATAAATGGAGGGCAATTTGTGATTAGGTTACAGAATAAATTGCATCATTTCTGACTGCATAAGGTACTTCCTCTGGAAAATTTGCAATACAAATATTTAAAAATATAATATAATCAAGATACTCAATGGGAAAGTTCAGTGAAGTCACTATCTAAAAGTTTTGTTAATCACAGTGACTCACCCGAACATGCTGAAGGAGAGGGCCAGCAAGAGGTTTAGCATCCACATCTCTGGCAGTTAATGTTCTCCCTGCTGCTTGAGATATGGGCAAACCTTCATTCTTCAGATGGAGGTTATTTAAACTACGCACCAACAAACGCAGCATCTATAAGAAAAGTGATCCAGAATAATAATCACACAAGAAGAAATTATCAAATATACTGCATCATAGGTAGAATTTTTTTTTATATGTAATTGCCTCCCCTGCCTTACTGAGGTAGTTTCAATAAAAAACGAACAATGAACTCACTACATATCTACAATATAGCTGCCATGTAAAATATTCCAAAACCAAAGCCTAACACATCCAACCAAACCTCACAGATTCCTCTGTGGTTTACCTTGATTGCATCATATGCCCTGGTTCAGCCCATTAACAATACATCATTCCCACATACCCTACTGATTCATCACATTCTATCCCATGCACGTCCCTCCCCATGAGGACATTTATGCCCCAGTATCATGAAGCGCCACCTTCACTCCATTCTTCCACCTCCATTTCAGTCTTCCCTTGCTCCCTCCACTTATAGCACATAAGTCTTCTTAGTTAGCTTTCTTCCTTCACTCATCCTCTCCATACATCTGTACCATTTCAGCAAACCCTGGACAGCACTCTTAGTCAGATTGTGCTTAGCACCACACCTCTCTCTCATACACAATCCACCTGACTCACCTCAGATACCATCCTCAGGCATTTCATGTCCAACATGTCCACTCTTCCTTTCATCTGCATTCAAGGCCCAGGACTCACATCCACATAAAACTGATGAAAATACTACTGGTATATAAAAGCTTATGTCATTCATATCATCACAGCTTACCTTTGTGATATATGGTTTGAAATATCATGACTAATGACCCAGGCCATTACTGAACCTCCACATCTCCCTGACTTCTTGGTACAAGTTCCACATTATTAAAATGACCTCTGCATACAAAAATACATAACCCTAGTAACATAAAAGTTGCTGTTTTTCAAAAAGATTATAGAAAAAAATCTTCCCATAATGACATTCCCTTTATATTTCTGATATTGATTACAATGCATAGTGTATATATTACATTAACCATTGGCTTATGGTGCCTGCAAAAAACAATGGCCTTCCCCTATAAATTTTCAAAGGCGATACATGGCTAAGGTTTATTGTGGGTACAAGCAAATGACTCTCTCAGGAAGAAATCATTGTACATCTGGTTGCAGAGACTAGAGTTTCTAATGGTGGGAGCACCAGCAACCTGCCTCAGTGTGCCTCAAGCAATCTCGCAGAAAGGATGTTCTTTCTTTACTCTCCCTGGCTGTCACTTCGTCTTGGGAATTTCACCTCTGGCAATTGTATTTCAAGATGGTTGGCTCTTACCTTTCTAAGGAGAGAAAAACCCGAATTCTTGCCTGGAAGCAAGAAAATATGGGTACACAAGAGATTTCTAGGCACATTGGACACTCAGAATGCAGGATTAGGCGGTTGCTTCCTGTAACACCTCAGTGTCGTGCCTCATTTCAAGACCCAAAATATCGAGCTACAATACTTTAGCACCTTGCCAATTCTCATTTCTAGTCTCAAACCAGATGCCACTATTAAAATATATGGTGCAAGTGAAATAAATAAGTAGCAATATTTTCATAAATTGTTGTGATTTCCATATTCACCTACTTTTACATTACTTAAGCCCATATTTTTCCTTATCTTCATAGCCCTCCATGCTATCGACTTAATTATTATTGTAAAATAAAAAATATGATCCAAGCAGTTATTTTGTTGACAGCTTTGTCACTCCTGTAAGTTAACAAAAGTGGGTCACATGGTATTATCTGAATTCATTAGACTTCCCTTTCTATATTTTTGAACTATTGCACACCTCTGGGATATAGTGAGGATGTCTAGGATTGGGGAACGAAGGGGCTGTCTTCTGGTTGGAGGTTAGGTATGGCTGATTTGTCTAAACCAACCCATTCCCTGCACTTCAAGATGGCAATAAGTAAGAGCTCTTTGACAACTCCAAGTGAACTTAGAAATATTGAAACTGATCTTTGTGCTCATCAGAGCTGATAATTGTATGAACTTTAGATTTTCAAAGTCTTTTCCTCCATGGCTATAGTCTTTGGTAATTTACCAGTTAAGCCATGCTTTGAAACAGCTCTGAATAATGAGTACTGGTTAATTTTGTCTTGATGGTAATAAAGTGTTTAAAGAATAAAATACTTTATCATGCATGTCTTGATGCAGTATGTTCTATTCTACTATATCAAATTAGGCTATGTGAAGGTTATGAGCATCAGGGAAAATGAGGGGATGGTTCAACATAAGCATTGGTGAAACACTTGTAATAAATCAATAAAACCTATAAAAAAGTACCAAACTTCCCTAGCAGCCAACATATATTTTCATTTTTAGTATTCTAGTAGATATGTCTAAAACATTTATGACTAAGCACTGTGCCAACTGCCAATGAATATCAACAAACAGACGACTACCAAGAAGCCATTCAAGCCATCACATGAACTACCTACAAGCAGTTCATGACAATTAATGCTAGTATACTTCTATAAATTTTGCCTGCCACTGGAGGTTAGGTGAGGTTCTCATATGTTCTGTTGATGTTTTATGAGTATTTAATCTACTTTTATATTTATTTATTAATTCATTATTCAAGGCCCAGGACTCACATTTATTAATTTATCATTCAAGGGCCAGGACTCACATCCATACAACGCTGCTGAAAATACTATAGGTATATAAAAGCTTGTCATCACAACTTACCTTTGTGATATATGTTTTTAATATGACTGATTACCCAGGCCATTACTAAAACTCTACATCTCCCTGACATCTTGGTATAAGTTCTGCATTATCAAAATGACTTAGCATACTAAATTACTAAAAGTAAACTCACTGGAAGAATATACACAGAAGCTCCAAGCTTTCGAATATATTTCAAGCCATTTTTCAAGCCATGAACAAGAGAATATATACAAAACCAGTCTACACAACAGTTGAGGAAACAAGGAACAGTTGATCTGAGAAACATGGAAAGGTTGACCAGAACAGTAAAGTGACCTGTACCTCTATCTAGCAAATGACGTCAATCAGCAACTGACTTCTTAACTTTGCCACATTTTAACAGAGATATCATTAAGATAATACCTAATCAATACATTCATTCATTCATGTTTATGGTGCTGTTAACTTTGATAAGAGTGGATTCAACAATAAGCCTTTCTGTAAGTGACACACAAGGGTAAACATTTTTGACACCCCCAATTCATAAGTTTATTCCTACTATTGTAATGAGAAGGAAGACAAACTCAACAAAATTATTTTCGTTCTACCCTATCATAAGGAATTTTCACCTCTTACTAGTATTTTGAAACAACTTAACAGTAACATTATTT
>JAUTYZ010015891.1:0-10552 GCA_032273725.1 Panulirus interruptus | reverse complement strand
CCTTCGGAAAATCCACCGCCTCATCCGCAGGATTCCTGTTCCCCAAAAATTCCAGCTTTCTGTGCGACCTGGTTGCTAGCAAATACAGATGTCAATACATGTAGAAGCCAGCACACACCTCCATGTACAAATTCATGCACATTGTTCATCCCAATTCCATATAATTATAAGTAACATATCAGTAGGTCAGACAGAGGTCATTCTCCTACTCACTTTAGCTTTTATGAAGAAACTCGAGTAGTGAATAGTAATAAATCTCTAGAGAAGCATATCTCTGGGTTCACTCTAGCTCCTACCAGCAAGACTCGTAGCTTAATAGAGGACATCACACTGCTGATTCTCCAGTCTTACCTGAGGATCAGAACCAAGGTTCATGATGTCCAGAAGGTGGCCTCCACCCGGGCCATATAAACAGTTTTTTCAAGATATTAGGTGTAGATAGCTGTGGAATTTCTCCACACCTTCATGTGACTATACCTGCTTGATGGCCCTTATGTGGCCCACGATTTGATGTTGCCCACAGAAACTCCTCATTTGTTGCCAAGTACTACAGATGAGGATTTACCTTCCTTTATGTGGAGGTGCTCTTACAGTCCACAGATCAACATCCTGAAGTAGAGAAATACAATTTTTGAACAAGTGAAAAGCCTTCACCAGTTCACAACTTATGTTTAGAGTGTGACCTTTAGTAGGTTACATGGAAGTGTTTATCTTGTAGTAATATGACCTTTAGTAGGTTACATGGAGGTGTTTATCTTGTAGTAATGTTTTCAAGTGAGTAAGAATTACTTGAAGGTTCTCTGCTTCCTGTTTCCTTTTATTTTATACATACGGTTTGCATATCATTATTTTGTTAGTTAATCACTGATTTTTTTTTAACAATACATTGGACCTCTGGACACTAGGGTTGATAATGTTATTGGCAGATGGACTTTTTAACCTGCACTTTACCAAAGATTCATTGAAAACCTTTTGTAAAGGACTTGTAAGAATCTTTTTTTTTATAATGCACTACAGCTACTTACTTGCCAAGCAGAGTGCTCTTATTCTAAGTAAATATTTTAGTTAATACATTCATAGCAAAGTGTGTATTGTATTCATTTATAAATTTATAAGAAACTTGGCTGAAAAATCCAGCACATCAAGATCTTTGAAGCTAAGGAATATTGACTATTTACTCTAGGAGCACAGAAATGTACAGCAGTGATTTTGGCCTTAGGATAGAAAGACATAAGTTATCTTTTACAGAATTATATTCTGCATGTGAAAATCTCAAAATGTGACCTGTGACTGTCAGAACTCTTGGGTTTGTTTTTCTGAGCATGATGCTGTATATTTTCATCAGTTTTATGTGTAATGCACAGTAATTTTCATATAAGCAAGTTAAACTACAGCAGTTTTTCTCTTCAGGGTCAGTTTGTCCTGCGACCCTTGAGAGAATCTCTAAATGTCCTTAGGTGTTAGAAATCTCTAACTCCCCTGCTATCTGGTGAAGTAAATGCCTCTCACCCCTAACTAACCTTCGATTTAGTAGCAGTGGTGTACAGCTCAGTCTAGGTCTACCCTTCTGTGAGGTTGTGACCCCCATTCACCAGTAATGTCATCATCATGCTGATCGCGTGTGATTATTTTGATCCTTGGACATTATGGACATTTAGCTACAGGCTTCTTTATTCCAACTTTTCCACCCTACCTTGGATAAGTATCCATGTGTAACGAATGACCTTCATAATGTTCTTGTTTCTAGTCAAAGAAAGCATCAGTCAGTCTGGGAACTTTTTCAGTTGTTCCTTGAAGATTCAGATTCATCTGAAATTTGAAAAGCTCACTTTCTAGTCTCTTTCATAATAAAAACATAGCTATTAATACTATAACCTCTTACAAGAGTGCCCTTTAGAAACCACTTTCCAGTGGCTTTGGGATAACCTGTCCGAGCCTACTTGAGATAGCTTCTCAAATCATTCTTGTTGAGGAAACCTGCTGTCTACCCATTGCAACCTAAGTGGGAGTTGTCTAAAGTCTTGGACTTGTTACAATCAGAAGAATTATCTGGCAGTATAGCACTTCAATATCTACTCATGAAAACACTCTTTTTGATAGCCTTTGGTGTTAGGGAAGAGTTTGTGAGATGCATGCAATGTCCAAACATAAGAAGTCGAATTTTTTTATGATTCTGTCTTGTGTTAAGGTCAATCCAAACCCAAGAATTCTGGCAAAAAATGTAACAAATAAGTTTGAGAATGCCCTTATTTTCATTTGTTCTTAGAAGACTACTGCCGGAGAACACCATTTTTTATGCCCAGTGAAATTTCAGACTATTCTTTGAGACCACCAGAGACTATAAACTCCTGCTTTGTTTGTCCAGGAAGCTTGAATCTCCTCTCAGCAAGGAACATCTTGTCTTGGATTAAAGACTTGTTTTGATGGCCCAAACTGATGTCAAGAAGCGAGCTTCCACTCTTGGCTTTCAGAGGAACCTTTCCGTGGAGGAGATTAAAAGAAAATAGTCTTTAGCATTTCTCAAACACTTTGTTAAATGATACCTTACTCTAGACATTGAGGATCAACCTTGCATGGTACTGGCTTTGCCACTTTCCTGGCAGAGGATCACTAATGTGCTACGGGATAACCTATAACATTGCTAGTTTTTCCCATGCCTTGGTTAAGAATTTTTTTTTTTAACTCTCCTCCTCCATGTTGATGTGTTCTCAGAGCTGAGTAACAAAGTAAAAAGCTGACCCTGGAGAGAAAGATGAGTTTTGAAGACTGAAAAACTGTTTCTCTTTAGGGTGATGTACCTCAAGCAAATTTTTTCAGGTTGCTGCCTCTTGCCCTACTTTTCCCCTCTTTCAAAAAGCTTTTCTTTTAACCAGAGGCAACCACCATCAGGGAGATATACATGTTCCAAGTATCATGAGGCAACCAGAGTGACAGCCAGTGAGACAATGACTTCATTACCATGTGGGAGTTACTGATTTGCAGAATGGTACACCCAAACCAGGTTGAAGGCCACAACCCCTAAATAGGTGGTTAGTGTGGAGTAAGGAACATTTACCTCATGAGAAGGCAGGGAGTTAGAGCTTTCTAACCCCTAGAGAATTTAGAGATTCCCTTAAAGTTCACAGGATAGTGCTCCAGAGAGAAACAATTACCTTTCATTGAAATTTACCCTTTTTCCAATCATCACATTCTCTCTTGTGCTCTTAGGTGTTGGTACACTGCATGTTTTCAGTATTGGCCATAGAGGTGTTTACTGATATTTATAAGTGATAAACAAACCAAATTTTTCATGTATAAGGAGTTTTTTCAACTAATGCATCTTGCATTAATTTTGAATTAGATTTTTTTGCTTCCAAGGAAAAGACCTCATCTGAAAATTTTCATTAAGTAGAATTAGTTTTATTCACTGTAGAAAAGAAATCAAGTGCCTATCTGGTTTTTACAGCCAAACTTAATACAGTAGTATTTTTTTGCAAGGAAACAGAATTAGATAACAACAGAGAACATTGCAATTTCTTGATTAGAATTACATTTATCTTATTTTGTTGTATTCTTATGTAGTAATCTCTTTATCTCGCAGTTGTCTCGCGATGAGAAGGAGAAACTCCTTAATCAGAAAATGGAAAGCATCAGACGGAAAAATGAGGAGCTCCGTAGACGGCACCAGGTAAATATAAGATATATTAAATCACTGGTGATGCTGTGTGTCAGTTTTCTTCATTATGTACTCTTTTTGATATACTAAAGGATATGCATATTAAAAACTGAGTTAGTGTATCATGATTTGGAAATTTGAAAATGAATAATTTAGTTATGAAAATTTTTCATTCAGAGTGGAGTAGGTTTACAGAAATATATCCATGTCATGAACTACAACACATCTTGGTAGCTTCATAGTGATGAAAACCACCTCTTGCATCCTCTTGCAACACATTCAAACACAATGTGTGTGTGTGTGTATGTGTGTGTGTGTGTTTTTTAGAGCATCATATTTCATTTGCTCTGTTTCCATGCAACTATGTGTAAAGATAAGGTTAAGCAGAGATAGGTTATCATTCCCTCAAGTTCTTGATATGCTGATGCAGGAAGTTCTGTATGCCTTCAAAAAATTTGTGTCTCCGTGACTCATAATCTCGTAGGGAATCCAAGTTTTCCCATCACAATACACTGTAAATGAAATCTTCCATTATCAATACTATACCATCTCAGAGGAAGGTGTGTCTTGCTACTTCACTCATCATCATGATTGTTCCTTCATTGTTTGCAATGTACTCCTGCTTTGTGTCACTGCTGTTTCTTGAGGGTTATAAACTAACAGTACTGCTGTCCACATCCTACCCACAGTAATTTTCCCCATCATATATTGTCTTAAGACACTGTCTTCTGATATTCGGAATTTAATGGTATACCTTATTGAAAGGGCCAATCCACCCTTCCTATATCTTCTCTGCTCTTGCTTGCTGTCATGTACATATCTGGACAGATCAAGTTAGACTTTAGCTCTTTTGAAAATTTAGTCTTCACTCACACAATGCCAGGGGTGTTCTGTCTGATATGATCCTTGATTTTCAGCTCCTTACCATTTGCTCTCAGGCCATCTGCATTTATATACAGAACTTTCTTCATACGTCATTTACTGCAAGTTAGTGCTGGCCTCCTTGAGCTAGAAGTGGGGATGTTGTTTCTCCCTTTGGCCTGTTGTGATTCCTCTCATTTTTTTGCCTTTTGTCAGTTCTCTTTAGAGCTCTCTCCCTCACTTCCCTTGGTTTGTCGATTCTGACAAACACTCTTTTGAACTATATTTTTTTGGCAAGTGTCTTTGCGTACTCAATCGCCTCTTGAATACACACATCCATATTAAATGTTAGCTTAAGTGGCCTTCCCCTAGTGATTTGTCTGTATTGCCTCATTCTCCTGACTTCTTTGATTTTTCCACTTGCACTTGCTATGTCCATTGCCTTAAGTAGCCTTGTTAGCTGACTCCCTTCTCTGCTTTCCCTTTCCTCTTTGTTTGGAAGATAGTTCTGTTCTAGTCCAGAGACCATCACAGACCTACCCCTGTATGGCTTCCCTTATTTGCATAGTGACCCACCTTTCTGTTTTCCCCTGCAGTCTTCCTGTGTCCTCCTGATCTCTGACCTTATCTAATTACATGCTTTATTATTGCTGTGCAGCTATCTTGAATGATCTTTGCCTTTTCAACTCTTTCATCCATTTCACCACATGCTTCCCTTACTGTCCTGACTCTGACTGTGTACACTACTTTCTAAGTAGTTCTGTATGATATTTAATTTTGCCTATTTATTAGCAGTCTTTTTCAGTAACATCATGTACTTTTGCTGTACAGTTATCACTGTCATACTTCATAACTTTTTTGCTTATTTTGTCCACCTTTGTTGCTCTGTGGCACTTTTCATGGTCCCACATATGTTCTTCCAGTTTCTTAACCTTGTATTCTAGGTTCACCTCTAGTGCTCTGTGGCATTTCTCATGGTCTCTAGCTAATTTTTTTTTTAGGTGGTATGTCTTAAACAGAACCTTGCCTACTTTATCCTTAATGTGAGAGCTATCAGCTGTCATGATCCCCATATCCTGTCTGACATCATCATTCTTCCTTGAAATACTCTCAAAGTCAGTATCAGTGTCTTCCTTCATGGTCTCTTATACCCTTGTCTTCATTTTTCTCCCATGTTTAATTTTTTTTAGTTGTATTTGGACAGGCTACCTTTGGGCGTAGAGAAACAAGCTTAGCCTTGCCATTTCTATTTTTCCTGCTCAGGCTTATGAGACCTTACCCCTGTGGTTCATGTAGAATTTAAGACTTATTATGTCTCCCAAAACAGTTACTTATTAGCCTCGTTGTCCAGAATTATTAATACAGAATTCCCCATGAGATTGTTGTTAAGTTCTACTTATGCCAGTTTGTAATGATCAGCTCTTTTGCCTCTCACTATGCCTCTCAAAGCTCAAAAATATTGGACTTGCCTCCTAGGAAGCTGAGCTGTTTTCATTAGTGTATGGATTGTGGATGCTTTACAGTGATAAGGATGATGGACTTCCTAACCAGCAAATATGACAACTGATGGTTAATGGCATGTATTCAAATATCTCTCAGTAGTGCTGGCTTATTTTACATTACATTCACTTTTTCTCCCATATTTTTAAGTGACCTAAGAGCATTTCCAGGGGCACCTTGATCATTCATCTCCCCCCTTAACTGCCAAAATTGGTGTCTTCCTCCTAAATCAAAGGTTTTGGTATTTTTCAGTTAAGGATTTTTCTCTCTCCAACTGTGAAAAGCCTCTTATTTATCATTACAAATGAGGAGGTTAAATATATAAGCTTTTAATACATGGTGCATACCTATTGAAGTCTTTGGGGGTCTTCACTGCCACAGCTTGGGCTGGATTTTATCATTGGTTGACCAAGCTATTGGAAACCGCAGCCTTTAGGCCTACAAAGCCCCCACAGCCTGACTGGTCTGGTACACTATGTAAGTACTTGTCAAGTGCACTCTTAAACTTCTCTTCTGTGCATCCCATCCTGTTTCTAACAGTAGCTGGCAAGGTGTTGAAGAGTCTTGGTTTCTGGATGTTTAATGTGTTCTCTCTTTTTGTATATATTGCATCTTTGGATTTCAGAGGTATTACTTTACAACGTCTTACATACCTCTCATGTCAGTAGGATGTTTTTTCCAAATGTAAGCTCTGAACCATACCTTCTAGGATTTTCCAGGTGTAGATGATATATGTTTCTCATCTGCACTCCAGGGAGTTTAGCCTCAGAGATTTCAGCTTTTCCCAGTAATTTAGTTCCTTAATCACATTATTATGGGATGTGAAAGATCTCAGAGCATTTTCTAATTCTGCAAATTTGCCTACCTTGTAGTGTGATGTTAGGATGCAGCAATATTCAGTTCATGAAAGAATTAGTGCTTTGAATAATATCAACATTAGTTTTTCTTTTCTTGTCTTGGAGGTCCACAGGATCCAGCCGGCTATCTTTCTGCATGAGTCAACCATTGTTTTGTGTTTGCTGAGGTTAGACATTATTACTCCAACGTGTTTTACATTATTCAGCTGGTTTGTGTTGATTTTGATTTCTTGATTTTTCCCATACTGGAGGAATTGAAACTTAAATCCATAGAAAAGCTTGTTGTTCTTGGTTGCCCAGTTAAAGACTTTGTCTGTGTCTCATTGTAGCCTTTGTGCATCTTTTATTGATGTGATTTTCATACTTATTCTTGTATCATCTAGAGAGGATGATGTGAAACTATGGCTCTTGTTTGCTTACATTGATCTCAGATATAAGAATGAGGAACAGGAGGGGTGCAAGTATATGTCCTTAGGGGACTGAGGTTTTTACTGAGGAGTCACTGGAGATGGCATGGTTTAAACTCCATGTTGTGATCAGTTAGTTAAAAAGTTGTGTATCCATCTCCAAATTTTTCCCAGTTATTCTCATATTTTGCATTTAATGTGCTGTGACACCATGGTCACATTTGTCAAATGTTTTCGCAAAGTCTTTTTAAATTAGCATTTTCTGTTTTCCTGAGCTTCAATAATCATATCTTATTGGTCTGGCAAATGAAAGAAGCAAGATCTTCCTGCACAGAAACCATGTTATCATGGATTATGTAGGTTATTCACTTTCATATATTTTGTCAGCTTGCCTTTTAGGACTCTTTCAAAAGTTTTAATAATGTGCGATATTAATGCTGTCAGTTAATAGTTTTTAGGGACTGCTTTGCTTCCACCCGTGTGGAGTAGGACAATGTGAGTCGCTTTCAGATTCTCTGGAATGACCCTTATGTTGCCCTTTCAAGGACTACATTTTGAGGAATTTCTTACCTTTTTGTTTGGTTTAATATGTTTGAGAATATCATGATATCTTAAGAAATTTCCAAGGGAAACCCCATTTCTTGTTTGCCCAGCCAGTTTGAAACTCTTCTCTGATGTAACACTTTGTTTTGGATCGAAGATTAGAGGTAATGCTTTTACTTCTCTAGAAGCTATACTGATTTGGGTTACAGAGATTGTTGCCTACTTGTTGCCCCCTAAACCTGGGGTTAGTAATTTTTTCAGAGTTTACCCAAAACTTTTATTTAGGAGATGGGACAGTAGTTCTTTGGGTCTGAGTCTAGTGTTCTTGATTTTGGTATTATTGTTACTCTGGCATCTGAATTTATGAGGAAAGTGTCCTGTTGTTGTTGAAGCGTTGTAGATGTTAACAAGGTATTTGATGGCTTTATGGAGGTAACATGCTGATTTATTCCTTCTCCATTTTGCTTTTTCCTTGAGCAGAGTGCTTGGCTTTGTAGATGGTAGTTTGTTGTTCCTGCATGTTAATCCTTATTGTGAGGCAGTGATTAGGGGACATTCTTGTTGAGTTGGTGTAGAATGTGTTTTTCCAAAAACTGAATCAGTCTGTCTGTTATTTCTTTTTCATGATATTGGTTATAATTTCTGTTGTCGTCTGGCTTGATTTTCAACACTTTTTCCCATGTTCATGAATTTCTTTGCTATAACTTGGTCTTCATTAATCTTATTACTGTTTATGATCAGGTATTTGATATTGCCTATATTATTTCCTATGTAAATGACTTACTCCTTGCCAGAAGTCTTTTGGGTCATTGTACTTTTGTGCAACGGTGTTAATCTTATTTCCCTGTGCAGGTTTTGTTCTATTGCCATTTCCATTAGGGTCAGCTGTATACATTGTTGATATATGTACATCATATGTCCAGCTGAGGGAGTTGGCATAGGTTAGAATATCGGTGAAATGATTGGTTGCTACGATTTTTTGGTAGGGAGGCGGGGATGATAACCTTTTGTATCAGTTAATGGAGATTGCATCTGATTGGGCTTTTTCAACAATTTCATGCCCTTTGTTTAATGCTGTGTTTTTCCTCTGCTGTTCTTTGCTTCAAGGTTGATGCTGGGGAGATCTTTGTTTATTACTTTACTAAATAGGTCCCAGTTTGTTTTTTGGATGACTAACCATTATGTTCAGATGTGAGGATAAGAGTGGTTGATATAGTGATTATCATGGGAATATGATCACTACTAGTTAGGTCACCTTGTCTAATGTGGAAAGTTTGGGCCTAGATTTTGAGCACCGAAGTAGTTTATTAGTTTGATTTATTTATGCCTGAGATGTTTGTTGATGAGTGTCCAACATTTTTATGTCTTTTATTAAAATCCCCGATGATACAGGCAGGTTCTGGTATCGTAATGATCTTAGAATAATCTGGTGACAAATGGCGCACCTGCCTAAGGGAATACTGACAAGAGCCATAGAAGTTGTTAATTTTACTGATAAGATGTCAGAGAAATGAAAGTCCTTGGAAATTTTATGATTAGGCCTTTTCTAAAGGCCGTGGCCTAGCTCGTGTTTAACTGATTATATTTGATAATTTGATAAGTGTTGAAGCCTGGTATTTTGGCTGTTTTGTTTTTTAAAGCTTCATGGCTGTATAGCAGGATGTCATCTGTTTTTCTATCATGTATGCCTGTAATATCATAATGTCAAAGTTTCTGTCCAGTGTTGCAGATTGTGTTGGATTACTTTTACATATTACTGTTGTGTACTGGATGAAAATTATTTTTGTTTACCAATGGTTTGCCCTTTAGTCTGTGTTTTTTTCTGGTGTAACAACAAGCTGTAAGGCATCTGCCTGATTTGTATTATGGAGATGAGCCTTGAACTTATTCTGATGGAGTTAAGAGGTCTGTGGTTAACTCTGAGGTCAGTTGCTTTTCCATGGTATGTTGGACAGAAGGGCATTGAGGTATTTATCAATGGCTGGAGGGAGGCCAGAGTTGAGGTCAGCCCAGGTGGCCAAGGCACATCTGGGGGGGGGGTTAATGGAGGGGCTGTTCTCCAAAACATACACTTCGGAAACAGGTGTCTCTTGGACACTTCATTGTGTGTGCAGGTTTGGCAGCTAAGGTCACCTCTAGCCCGAGGCTGGAGGTATTCAGGGAGTAGCAAAGACTACTCTGAATCAGAAGTAGATATAGTTCCAGGGGTAGATCTGAAGTCACCTGAATCACCTGATCGGAAATAGTGATGGAATTTCTGAAGGTGGGTAGGGAGGCTACACAAGCGGTGGAAGCTGCACTTTCTGAGTGTTCACTTGTTGACCTTGTCCTTTTGCAAGTTGCTGAGACTTGAAGATGGCATCAGGCCGTGGCTGCTTCACAGTGTTGTGCTGCATCTTGACCAGGCCAAACCTGACCCTCGTCGCAGATTCATACTAGATATTGACCTCCCAGGTGTTTTTATGGCCAGTGAACATGAGAAGGTCATCAGTGGCAGTCAAAGCATCATTTTGATTTCACTTTCACCATTTCAGGAACATTCTTCTCTTCTAACTCTTCTTGCAGCTGATCAGAGGACCTGGATATTTCCTCACCAGTCTGCTCATCAGCAAGGTGATGGCATCGAGGCAGGTCAGCATCATTCCCCAATCATTGCTGGACTTCTTCCACCTCCAAATTGTCCCGTGTTGATTGGGGACTCAAGCAAAATCCTCTGGCTGAAATCCCTC
>JAUTYZ010015780.1:0-12887 GCA_032273725.1 Panulirus interruptus | reverse complement strand
CAGCCAGCTCTCGGGAGCAAAAACCAAAGTAATACCTATAGAAGAGGGAAAGTGAACCAATATTGCGGCGTAGGGCAAGGGGGTCAAGTTTGGAAGTTAGCCTGGGACAGTTTATACTTGGCTAGAAAGCACTATCTAGTTAATATGCTCCTTTAACTCATGCCTCTCATTGATTATAAACCTCAGGTTTTTGACATTTTCTTCACCCTCTATTTCTTTTCCCATAGAGCCCTTGTGTGAAGGTGCCAGTATGTTGTTGATTGCTTCATGGCTTATTTGCTCAAATTTCTCCTCATTAAATTCCATTAGACTCTTCTGCCCATTTGAAGGCAGTTTTGAGGACAGTGAAAGTAGTGTAAAGTACCAGCTCTTGGCAGTCTCCTCAGCCTGTCAGTAAAGGCCATTTCCTTGGTCATGGACATCCCTGGGTTAAATTGAGCTGAGTTACAAGCTATCAGCTAGTTAGGCTTGTCATAACTGTGTTGCTTTGCCTAAACCAAAGTAGGTACCCATTTGTCTACCAGTCACATGAAAAATGAACAACTGGGTGAGCTGTGTGCCATCATCCTGTGCTGGGGCTTGAACCTGGATTAGTAGTCAACAATGCTAACCACAACACCACTGAGTCCATTTAAAGACACTTTTTCCAGTATCACTTGGTCCTCTGTGCTCACTGTTTTACTTATTCTTGTGTTGCCTGCAAAACACCTGACTATGTTCTCTCTTGCATCTTTATTCATATTTGAAATCATGATTACAAAGAGTATTGAAGCTAATACTGTTCCCTTTAGTCTATCTTTATCTCTGATGCCCATTCCCTCCGGGAACTTCCTTGAGGGGGTGGCCACGGCAAAAGAGTCTCTAGTATTAGTGAACTCCAGTGCTGCTTTTAAGCCTTTAGTGCCCCTGGCAGAGGGCAATGCTAATACTGTTCCCTGTAGTACACTTGAAAATGCATTTTCTTTGTCAGAAATAGTTCCATTTGTCATTACTCTGAATTTTCTGTTAGTTAAATGCTCCTTGATCCACTTTCCAATTTTCTGTTAATCTTTTGTCTCACCTCTTTCTCTAGTCGCACTGCATAAGTTTCTTTTGCAAAGGAGACTTGTGGGAACCCTGAGTAACAATGCTGCTGATAGGAAAAGAGGGAGAGCTTGATCCATTTACATTTATGAAGATAGACTGGCCAGAGAGGGAGCCAGATATAAGAAAACAGAGTGACAGTAGAAAGCCAAAAGATGAGAGCTAGGAGATCAGACCCTGATGCCACACCTTCAGGAGCTTTTATCATATCAAGGCATGTAATGTAAGACTCCATAGAGGTTTTCAAGGAGGATGCCCAAACATTAGCAACATATCAAAGAGTATCACTGGTGAATATCGTTTTGTGAAAATCTTACTGTTGATCAGAGAGAAGAATGTGATATTTAAAATACTTAAGGAAATTGGAGTTGAGATTCAAAGACTTTGGAGACAGCTGACATAAAGAGCAACAGGACAATGGACAGAAGGGTTAGAATCTTCCCTTTTCTTTTGGGAAAGGCTGTACTAATGAATACTTCCAAGAAGAACAAAACTTTTTATTTTTAGCAGAAGTGGAACAGACAAGCAAGAACAGATGCAACTTCAGGAGGGATGCCATCTGGTCCATGTACCTTGCTGACATCAAGAGAGGTGAGCTTTTGGAGCTAAAAAAAAGTGCATTTTGTTAATCTTTTAAGGTGAAATTAGAGAAATCTTGTCCAAGTTATGGTGTATGGTTATTGCTCATTTTCATGATACATAAGTTATGTATTTATTTAAAAAGGTATATTTCCAAGCATCACATCAATTACACAGGATTTCAGTAACCAGCAATTATGAGATGTTTCAAAACTTTTGGGACTAAAGCTCCTCGAAGATGTTGCTATTAATACTGGCTGATCTTAGAAGTACATTATAATGGAACCATAATTCTGCAAGTGCTTAAGAATGACAATCTGGTGACAAAGAATTTACATTATTTCATAAAAGTATCTATTATATACATTCTGAAATATGAAATATAAACAGGTGGAGATGACAGGCATCAAATGTCTCTTTGCTAAAATTTGTAAAAGTTGTAACATTGTATTAGAATTTTTAGTAAGTTTTCATTTTTCAAAGAAATTTCAAAAGCATATCTATATATTTCAAAAAAAGTCAGTATGACCTAGTAATAATCTATGTAACTTTTATTTATACTGAAACACTTAAACAGTATAACCTTGTACATAATGGAAAATAAAGCCACCAGTCTTGCTTAATGAGAGGTGTATATCCTGTACATTCAAAGGATCCAATGGCTTATTCTGTAACATTGACACACAAAGCTTCTAATACAGACTCAGTTCGTCTTTTCTCTCATTTAAAACTTATCAGTAGCATGTAATGATAAATCCTACATAAATTTTTGTATCATGCAGTCCATTATCATCTCCATTAAGGCCCAAAAAACCTTGAAGATATGTAAAAATAGATTTATTCACATATTCTCATTTCTATACACTCTTTATTAGAGGAACAATATTAAAAAAAATACTTTTTTGGCTACTTTAAAAAGATGTTGGCAACAAACCCTTCAAAAAGAATGCTTACAGCAAAATCTGCTTCAATGGAGTAAAGTGTAAAAGAAGAGTGTCGTGTATTCATTGATACATGGACTATAATTCGTTTTGTTTTATGCAAGGTCAAAGCAGTTTGTCTGAGAGGAGAGTGTCTCTTCTTCCAAAGAGCCTTGTGTTAAGAGGCACCATGAATCTCATCATAAAGCCTGTTCATAATACCCTGGTGAGGTCTGAACAAATAAGATAAATTAATAGGAAAGTTATATAGCTCTGTGGCAAAACATTTTTGAGGGGTGTCAAAGAGAAGTCGGCTGTGCAGGCTAGTTATCTCATGGCTAAATATACTGTATGGTGAGGATGGGAAATTATTTTCTGACTGACAATTTGAGAAGAAGTGTATGATAAAGTAATAGTGGGGAAATGTAATGACTGTTGTATCAACTGTGATTATTATCAGGCATCATGTTCTGAATCATTGTTAGCTTTAAAATTTTGTGTCTGAAATAAATGCAAACAATGGCGATGCTTTGTATCGATGACAGAAATTGTTTAACAGTTCATACTGCACTGGACTGTCAGCTTTAGGCATTAGTCAGATGATTAGTGTTTTTGTTTCTGAGGAGAAAGAAAAACTTTCAAGGAATCAAGTTTAATTATCTGTTCTTACTTGTCCACTTCTCCCCTTGCCTAGACAAGTCACATTGTTTTCTGAAATATTTAAAATTCAGGAATTATGTGATTCATTCAGCTATATGAAAGCCAAATGAACGATGAATATTTTTTAGGGAACAACACACTTGGCATAGGCTTGTTCTGTAATTGTAAACTGGGGGTCTTTCTGACTGGATATTTTAGCTATTTGTTGAACTGTCATACACTGGATTACGTTGTCCTTCATTGTCATCTATCCATCATTCATTCATACCTTGTCCATCCATCCATTGCCCATCTGTTCACCTGTTCTTTGTCTAGCCATTTGTTGTCTCTCCATTGTCAGGAGTCACGCTCTAACCTTCAACTTGATCATGGTCACAGCTTGGGAAATCTAAATTGGATACTAATAAACTTTATGCACTTATTTTCCAGCCTCAAATAATTGAATGGTATAAGACCTATAACTCTGGTTTGGATTTTGCCAGAGTTATGCCATTTATAAACAAGTTTAACCACTAACTTAACCTTCCTCATAAATTGAAGAAAATTTAACCTTTGGCCATGAAACTGTATATAGTTGTTTCCCAGCTTCTAAAAAGTTGAATGTTATAAGACTCATAATTGTTTTATGATTTTTTTATGCCACTTATTGAAAGGTTTTACCAGGAACTTAACCTGGCTTATAACTTGAAGAAAATTCCACCTTTGACCATAGAACTTAATATATGATTTTGATATTTCCCATACAATATTTCCACCCATTCTGTTTCAGTCTAAGTAACTGTGATGCACTGCAGGTGACAAGTATTTTTGTTTTCAATTTTATTGTATAATTGATTAGTATTTTATTTATTTATTCCTGTATTCATTTTTTGAAAACAGGTGACTTTTCACATCAAGACAGAAACGTGTGAAGAAGACCCTTGTCTTATAGATGATAGTCATCAGTGGAAGGAACCAGTGGAACTTATCATAGGAAAGAAATTCAAACTTGAGGTGTTAGAAGCATGTATTCGCACAATGCTGCCAGGAGAAGTTGCTTCATTTACCATTGATAAATCTGTAAGTGTTGTATCAACACTGTCTAAAATGTGACCATCATATGTTTATCCTCTTGATGCTCTTCTTGTCCATGTATTCGTAATTTATAGTTTATGTAACCATTGTGAAAAAAATGACTTTCTGTTCATGATGATATTCTAAAGGAGTATATCTATATAGAGGATAATGTTTTAAATGGAGTGTTTGTAGCTTGAGTTAAAAATGATTAATAGATATACTGATAATCATAATTGCTTGATGATTTTAAACTCTAGAATCCTTCTATTTCTTATTTACAGCTACTTGCACCATATCCACTTGTGTCTAAAACGTTAAGGGAAGCATATGGGAAAACTAAAGTTGACAAGGACAAAAAACCACACCATTGCTGTGGAATGGGTTTTAAAGAAGGACTTGGTTATCCAGACTTGGACAAATTGGTTAAGACACCTCAAGATTTGAAATTCACTATAGGTAAGTGATTCATTGTTAATAAGGCATGTTAGTAGAAAATATTATATATGTATAGGTTAAAGTTTACCCTTCCAGTCCTAAGCTCAGGCTATTTTTAACTTCCCCCCAGCCTTAGTTTTTTTTCAAAATTTGAAAAAATACAAAAAAAATGACTTTATAATTTGATTAGTCATAATGTTAAAAGACAAAACATCTAAAAAGTATCCCAATGTATTTCAAAGATAACAGATGCCTGTTCTGATTATCGTGTGTTAATTATTTCATGATATTACAGGCTTTGTATATTATTCGTTAAATTCCTTTCATGACAGCTCATTTCCCAAAGTTGAAACACATGGCAACTGATTCCTTGAAGCTCAGATCTATAGAAGAAAGTACAATGAAAAATATATATTTTAAGAAGTCAATAAGTTTCATGTTTCCTTCACAAAATGTTCATTGGATCATCATAGATTATATGAATTATATGAAATTATTAGACTCAGTTTCAGGAATATCAGCCAGACCGAAACAGCAGAGTTGTAGTGTTCACTTTGCAGTGCATTTGACCCTGGGGTGATGATAATTCTTTGCTGACTGTACCATAGTTATAATTATGATCCTCAGAAGTAACAGGAATCCTTTGCCCATGGGTCTTAGATAACCAGGTTGTTGGATGGGCACCTGTTTTCTCTTCATATTTTTGAGGCCTTATTAACTTATAAGTGACCATAGTGGACAGTTGCGTGCCTTTTCTAGGAACTCACTCCATCTGTGGCACTCACTCCTGCACCCACACCACCCTTAGGATTGGTCAGTCCTGTCAGTATTTTTTTATGTTTTTTTGGTAAAATACTCATAATGCATAAGAAAAAACAATACTTTTGATACTTCTGCACCTAATCATATAAACAAAAAAATAATTAAATATAAGGGAATGTAACGTTTGTATGTAGGATTCACCAAATCAGTAGATAATGTGATTTTCCTAAACTAGGAATAGCTAAATATTATTCTGAAGATTTAAGATTTTTTTTTTATACCTTTTTATAAATCAATGGGGGGAAAAGAGATTTTTTTGCAATTTTTTGCACAGTAGGGAGGCCCCCAAAAACATTAACACCGAAATGCAAAAATTAAGTCAAAGTTAATTAAAGTAAGTTAACTCTTTCATTACTAAAGAAATTCCAAAGGGTTCTCGACAAGCATGAAAATATGATGCTTGTATAAGATATTTGTGGCACACGCACACACACATGATATACAGAACTTGTTATCTGAAGAAGTATGGGAGTTTGGTGTGCATTTTAAGATCTCTTGGGAGTACTGTACTACATAGAATACATATGCTGCAATACAATACCCTGGAAGCAAACATTTTTTAACAGCTGTGGGGTAAATCCAAATTATAGCAATTAGTACTCTTAAATAATCATTTGCGTAAATCTCAGTTTTGCTGTAGAAGGGTTAATAGACATTAAAATGACACTTTAGCAATTTGTAATGCTATTTAGAGCCAAATAGAATATATACAGCTTGCTTACTCATCATTCCATACATCATTTTACCCCTTGATTTATTGTTTCACTCCCACCATCTCTTTACATACACTACTCTCACCACTTCACATTCAGAGTGCTCTTGTATCTCTACAGAATTATTTAAGGTGGCAGGAGCAGGATCATACGAGAAAGAGTTTTGGGCCATGACTGAGAATGAACGACTTGAGAGCATTCCAGTCCTAAAGGATGAAGGCAATGCCTTTTACAAGAAGGGGAATCATGAAGCTGCTAGTAAGAAATATTCTGAAGCTCTTGGCAGACTTGAGCAACTTATGTTAAGGTATGTTAATACATTAGTTAGAATCTACCCTTGGATGATTACTGCAGTGTGAATTGATGGATTTGAAATTGTATGCGACGTCAGCTAGTACTTTGCTTTTACTGAGACACATGCTTTTGTTTTGAACACCCTGATTTTTATACATTTGCATAAGCTTTTATTTGTTTGGCTATTTTCATGTAGATGTATTTTGGTGCTTCCTTTTTTTTTCCTGATGAGCATGATTTTTTTTGTACCAGTATTTATGAATTCATATTTTTCTTGTGAAGTTGATATCAGTCAAATTGGTACATAAACTTTTGCAGTTAACTTCTGTATATGAAGACACCACATTACTTCAGAAAATTGTTAGAAGCTTAGTTGTTGATTTTTGGTAATTGTTACAAAGAAACATACTTTAAAGGTTGCAGCTTCACTGAATTAGAATTTTTGAGATTGAAATAACATAAGAGTGGTAGGTGCTGCATACATTATTGGTCAAGGAATGTTATAGTTTTATGTTACAGTAGACTGTTTTTGGAGAGAGGGGCAGGTCTGTAGAGGTGAGTCATTTAATGTTTGCTGATGCAACAGCACTCGTGACAGATTTGAGTGAGAAACTGCTGAAGCTTGTGCCATTCTGATGTTTTTAGTCTTTTTAGATTGTAATTATCTTTGTGTAATAGTACCATACCGAGGTAAAAAAAGAAATTAAGGCTATATTTTGTGATGCTTAAGTTGCCAACACCTCAGGTGTACAAGATAATATACTCTATTTTAATGATTTTAGTAACTGTGTTTTTACTCATAAGGTTCTTACTTTACAATTTGCTTCAGCTGAAGAGTAGTAATGTCTTCATTTTTCATTTATTCATATTCATGCACTACCTCATTATAACTGATTGATTTTTGAGTAATATGAGAGGGGAGAATGATTTAGACTTTTTTTGTGATATATAATGATAAATGTCAATAGTTGGGAGGACTGTGAAGATTAGAGAAAAGGTAGGGTTAATTAATGTCCAAAGTGATGAAATATATAAATCAGCAGAACCTGTGAGATGCATCACTAACTTCCTGTTGCAATTGACATATGCTGATAGTATTGATACCTTATTTTCATTGTTATTTAACAATATACGATTGTTATAGTTTCATGTAAACATTCATTTGTTTGGAGGTTTATGCAGTGTATGGATTCATATGTACACAGACGTGATCCAGCGCACAATTTTTACCATGAGTTGGGACATGGGAGATGAAAATGTTATTTGTATATTTCAATGATAATGGAAATTAAAGTAGATCTTGGCCATTAGGCAAAGATAGATGAGATTCTCATAGTTTCTGTTGATTTCTAAGTGTTTCACAGTCTTTATTGTTAGGTAACACCAATTTTTGTGATCTTCATAGTCTTGTCCCCACCATTGACCTCTTTTTTATTGTGTATTAAGAAGGATGATCCAGTCATTCTCTGCTCACAAATTTTTCATTTCTAGTATCAAGTGAATTGCCCTGGGAAGTAATTTCTCAAAAAATAAATAATAGTAATGATAATGATATTAATGTGATGCAAGGAAAGCAAATACTGCTCTTGTTTCTCCTGCCACTTTTTATATATTTGTTATGTATGTAACTGGGTAACTATGCTTAATTTTACGCATTTGCTGCTTTATTATAGCATATATAACTGTACGTTCTATATTTTTAAAGCTTTAACAAAGGGCTTGCATTACTAATGTCCTCAGCTGACTGGGTCTAGGCTCAGAATATTCTTTCACACAAAATATGGGTGATAAATGCCATCTTCACTGTTAGGGAACTTCATTGGTGAGAAAAGTTCAACAAAAACTTTAACATTGATTGGGTCCATTTGAATCCATGTCTGTTATACTATGTCATCCCATATGACAGAACTGCACTTGTAAAGCTTTCCCCAAATACCACTATCTTTTTATGCCTTCATATGTGTCCATGGCAATTCCCCTTTCACACACCTACTCATCATGTCTTCGTTTTCTCTTACATCTATTTCCCTCAAATTGTTCAAATATTTGCTTTTAGATGTTCATGATTGGTTTCATCTTAAAGCAAGGTGTTTTTATAAAGTACTAAGATTTATTTGCTATAACATTCAGAGATTAGCTACATGCCTTACTTTGAAGAAGAGTTTATCTTATACTTTTTCTGTAATGTTACATAATTTTTTCATATTAGTGTTCCTAATGCCCTGTACTTGTTCCTGTTCCTGTTTCTGTGAAAGAAAATATGAACTGATTTATAGGTTTTGTAGCTGTTAAGGATAAAATATTCACAGAGAGAAACCTGGTGATGAAGAGTGGCTGAAACTGAATGAGATGAAGATGCCCCTTCTTTTGAACTTCTCTCAGTGCCAGCTCTTGCAGGGTGAATACTATTCAGTTATAGAACACTGCACCACTGTTTTGGAAAAGGATCCAGGTTGGTATTGCAGCAGTGTTATAGAGATTGGTATCATATTTTTAGAGAAGGAAAGGAAAGCATATCAGAATAACAAGCATGTTCATAATTAGTAAGTGAAATATATTTACAATGTAGTTTGCTTTGCAAGCATAGAATATTTAAAGTGAAGCACTCTCAAAAATTGATCATGTTTATTTTGAAGCATTTTGGGGTAAGTTTGTAGTTACTGATTAGGGGTTTTCACACGTTTTTTACCTTTCTTCTTTGTCGATGTGCAGCACTCACATTGGGAAGTTTACTTCAGATCAAGGGATTTCAACACTACAGAAGCATGAATTTTCTACTTGTGTTCTGCAACCTTATATGCTACATTGATTTTCTGCATATAGAGGATGGCATTTCCCAAATACCAGTATCCATAATTTACATCATTAAACTTTGGAGAGTACTTCCTGTTCTTTACAAGGAAATATAGTCATAAGCTACTTGAACTCAACTGAAACATGCACGGAGATTTCGAAAATCACCAAACCTCTGTGTTCTTTACTCACCACTTCACACGTCCAGCCCAACAGTCACAGCGCACTTGAAATATTAGAGTCGGTATACTTTGTTTGCAGGAATAGTTAAGAAATCTGGCAGCAATGTTTGTTGATACTGTGGGTATAGTAATCAAAATAAAGTGTCTCTGTGTATATTAACATCATTCCAACAGATTTTTAGTTATTTGTGTAACATCAGGATATTTTTAATGAGAAAAATAAGTTTTAGTGAGAAAAATGAGTTGGGAAAGAGTATAGAAATATCGCAACTGATATTGTGTTAAGACATGTCTAGGGGGAAAGATATGGAACATGTTAGGGTCTTCCTAAACAATGAATTAAACCAGGAACCACACTGTGAGTGTCATAATGTAATTATATACACATCTTCAGAAACAGTGGAAAAATTATGGAACAAAGGTATTTATAAGGGAGACATCAGTAGGAAGCGGGGTCTGTGCTAATATACAACGAACTCCTTGTCGCCATGTAAGATGTATCAACACCAAACAGTGTAGCACTTATTGCAATTTTGGCAGTACTCTCTCATCGGAATTTTTTTTTCCATGGGTAAGTTGAGAAGTATATTGCTTGTTTCTGGGTCGTTTTATATGGTGTTCTTTCATTTCGTAGGAAAGAAATTTTCACTTGAAAAATACCCATTTTCCAAAGACTGACAAGTATGGTGTTGTTATCACATCATCGGTTTGGAGGTCTCAATAAAAATGCTTAAGAATTCTTACAGAAAAGCATTAAACTGTTGATATAAACATCACTTTTAACAGTTGACACAGTCGTCTGCAGTATTACAGGTGTATTTCTCCAACTTTACTGTAATCCTCTTGAAATGTTGGGCTATTTGGTGGTACTCAGTGTTTAGGGATACTGGCTGTTTTTCGGAACATAGAAATTTTGCCGAACTAGGCCAGTTTCGATATTTCCAGACCTCAGGTGTTTCTGAACCATAGATCACCAGATTAAAGACATTTTACTGTATTATCTTGCATATTCATAGTTTTGTCGTTGGTGTTTTGAGTTACTGTCCTTATATATATTGCTACAGCAAAGAAAATTTTAAATTCTGTTTATTGTATCTTTACTTTTGATGTCCTGCACTAGTACAGTGCATGCAACTCTGAATTAAGTGCTGTAAAGTTATGTGTTCATCTTACAGATAATGTTTACTCTGTTAGAAATTCACATAATTGCTGGGGGTTCTTTATGCCCAGAATTTGAGGGTATTATGGAAAATTTTGAAAGAAATATGATTATATTTGGATAAGTAGTTTTGTTTATGGTTTTTACTCTTTTTCTCCCCAGATAATGTGAAAGCGCTCTATCGACGCGGGCGAGCCTATATTGAAATCTTCAGTCCTGCTGAAGCTCGAAGAGACTTGGAAAAGGCTACCATGCTAGACACCACTGTTGCTTCCAGCTGTCGCAAGTTACTCATGCAGCTTTCACAAATGGAATCAGAAAAGACTAAACAGGATAGGAATACCTACAGTAAATTGTTCAATTTCACGTAATATCTTCTGTATACTTTTTCTAGTTATGTAGATTACTGTTGCAAGGCAACATTTCACATTACTTTCTAGTGCCCCTTCAAGCTATTTTAATCCATACCATTATTTGCTATATAGCCTGTGAAACTCAGAATTCTCAAATATAGAACCTTATGATTGCTGTCTCATTATCAGCTGTCATAAAAGTTTTAGATAGATTGATCTTTTCACATATTGATTATACCCAGTAATCACAACAGTTTGGAGTATGTACTGTTATTACACAGTGTTCTTGGAATGTAAAGGAAGCGTTTCCTCTTTGAAATCCTATTTTTGTAGTAATAACTAGGAAAATACTACGTCACAGACACCTGCCTTCAGGTGAAAGATCAGTGTCAAATGTTTGATTCTTCTCTGTATGAATCCTTGTGCATACTGTTGATCATTATTTATAGTTCTTAAGGATTTGGATTCTCTAACATACACATTATGCCAGTTTCCAATTATGATGTCATTCTTGTTTGACTTACACTCAGAATATACCCTGATTTCCAGATCATGAAGGTTCTATCCCAAAGCCCATGATTATACTATATATGAGTTGTTAAATCTTTACATTTTGTATTTTATATTTTGTGAGAGTCATTCACATATATATAAGGTTGGGAGCAAAGGGCTGAAGATCCTTTTCCCCTGTATTATCACTCTGTAAAAGTAGAAAAATATGGAGGAGCTAAGTGAGAGTCTTTCCAGATACCATCTTACCAAGGTGAAAAAAGCAAGCAGATACTGTAATTGAATTTTTACTTATATAACCCAGGACCCTTTCATGGTAATCGTGCAATCAGGAGCAGGGAAGTGATGGACTTGTATGAGTTACATTTTCTTGTCTGCATTCTGGACACCACCCATCCAAACAGCATTCCTAGATGCAACTACAATGAACACTTACTGCTCAGTTGTCCCACACTATCCCCACATAGACACACACACACACACGCAGCATTACTTCACTTTATGATCTGTGGTCCCTTCCAGTGCATGTGGCCAGCATTCTGAGTGTTGTGGGAGCCCCATAGAAGATAGAAAGGACTCTTGGGGCAGGGTGAGTTATGTATATTATTATTATTATTTTAATTTTGTTCACACTTATTCGATGTTTCCCATGTTAGTGATTTAGTGCTTGGAACAAACAAAGAAATGGCCTTATTCACTCACATCCACTCCCTAGCTGTTATGTATAATGCAGTGAGACCACAGCACCCTATCCACAATCAGGCCCCGAAGACCATTCCATGGTTTTCCCTAACCACTTGATATGCACTGGTTTAGTCAGTTGATAGCACATTGCCTCCTGTATACCACATTCCTCCAGTTCACTATCCCTTGCATGCCTCAGACACTCCTGTGTTTTCAGGCTTCAAACACTCAAAGCATCTTTTACTCCATCCTTCTACCTCCTCCTTTATTTACTCCTTTTTTTTCTTTTTTTTCACAACTGATCGTCGTTTTCTGCATTAGCAAGGTGGCGCCAGGATACAGATGAAGAAAGAAACATACACATATATATATACATATATGCACATACACGTACATATTCATACTTGCTCGCCTTCATCCACTCCCGACACCACCCAGCCCCACAAGAAACAGCACAAATGCATGAAGGTGAGGCAGATGAAGAAATGCCACATCCATTCACACTCACTCTCTAGCTGTCATGCGTAATGCACCGAAACCGCAGCTCCCTAGCCACATCCAGGCCCTACAGACCTTTCCATGGTTTACCCCGGACGTTTCACATGCCCTGGTTCAGTCCATTGACAGCACGTCGACCCCAGTAT
>JAUTYZ010015669.1:0-12891 GCA_032273725.1 Panulirus interruptus | reverse complement strand
TCATAGAATATTCATATACTCAGCTTTGTTTCGGTCTCAGTCTGCTTCAAGCTATCCTGCGGTCAGGTTGTATACAAAGAATTGACTTTATTTATTAAGTAATATTGCAATCATTACAATTCAAAATGGCATCAAGTGATAGAGGAGTTAAAAGAAAGTATGTTATATAAAAAAAATGGTTACATTCGATTTAACGGACTTCCGGCATTAATGGACACCCCCTCCCCCCATTAGTCTGTTAAATTGAGGGATAACTGTACTACTTTTACAATTATTGAATATAAATCAGCAGATATTTGCAAATGTGGCAACATTGACTCAAACTGAGCACTTTCCATTTCCATCACATTTGCAGGCTAACTCAGAGTGATGGTCTTGTGTAACCATTTGGCACACACCTGTGCCTTTCTCCTTACCACTTGCCAGAATATAGCTTTGAAATTATGATGTAAATTCTCAGTGCAAAGATCTTCACCTGTGGATGTTGATAACTTGGTGAAAATATTAAATTGTTAATGTTAAAGGGTTAATTGCTGTGTACACACTTTTGTGAATGTGATTAGCCTGAACATCATTGTACTTGTTTTGCTGACTTTGAACATTCTATATTTATGTCTACCACTCTGTTATAAACTTATACTTTTTAACATTGGTTTTTGTTGCCAAATTGGCTGACATCATGGATATTTGTTATGATACATCATTCCATGGAATTCTTTGTCAGAAGATCAGTGTTTAGACACCTTATTCACATTTCTATCATATCTGGTCATCAAGATGTGTCTTTTCTTTTGTACATGTTTGCTGTTTTCTCCACGAGCAAGCTAATGCCAGGAACAGATGACTTAGCATTAGAGGAAAAATCCTCACTTGGCTGCTTCTTCTGTTCCTTCTTTTGGAAAGTAATATAAAAGGGGAAGATTTCCAGCCCCTCACTCCTGACTCTCTTTATTGCCTTCTACGACACACGGGATATATGGACAGTATTCTTTCTCCCTTCTCCCCTGGGATACGTATGAAATAGAAATTGGTGACCATCTTGAATGCCATCTTTGATTGCTGAGTTAGTACAAGGAGAATTCCAGAGGACTTTTGGTGTGATGTTTGCTATATTTTTCTGGACCTTTACTGTAAATTTCAGCGTGGTACCAATTCTTTTCAGGATCAAACCCTCTTGCTCCAAGACTTGGTAATATTCCCATTATAGCCCATATGAAATGTAAAGTTCACAATTTTTATGTAAATGATATGATTGAAACAATTTGTATGAAGTTCTTTATCAGAAACATTTTTGTATCCCTTCACAGTGAAGTAGCAGTGATAGATCTGATTTTATACTTATTAGATATATTCCTAATTTTGTGATACTTCCTTATTTTCTGTTTCTTGTTCAATAATGGTTGGTTAATATTTCATGTTTTAATAGTGCTTTGTGTGATATTTCCTTTTGTATTTATGATTACCAAATGCTTCTTTTTAAGATGACATGAAAATGAATTCATTCAAATTAAGAAATTTAAACTGTTTAGCTTTCTAGTTGTATTTATGTGTACTAATAATATTTTTTGTGATTTTTGTTGTAATATTTTTCTTAGGCCACATGAAAAATAATGTATGGACGTGAAACTCAAGTAAGGTCATAAGTAAGAGAAGTGGACATGGTTAACTGGTTTATTGTAGTTAGAATCATTAGGATAGAATAATGAAAATTTGGAAAGGGTATGTGGCATGATGAAATCATTAGAAAGGCTCATGAATGAAAATGTTTTAGGATGGTATGGCTGTATAGAATGTATAGCAGATGATAGGTTGACTAAGAATATATATAAAAGTACAAAAGAATGTACAATGAGGAGAGATAGTCTGTGGAGGCTGTGGATAGGGAGAGAATTGATGAACTGTAGAGGCTGTGGATAGGGAGAGAATTGATGAAACCTAGGGATCCCCATGATGAAGATGTTTGAGGAAACACGGGATCAGATGCAATGGTAGCATTCTGATAATGGGAATGGTGTGAGTGAAAATGTTGGTGTCACTTGATGACTCAACTTGGTGTGCTGAGTGAAAAATTAAGAAGTGCTTATGTAAATGTGAAGGTTCATGTTTCACTTAAGCATACTGCACATGGGTTGAGGATGTGTTTTGGTGCTTTCAGAAACATTATATACCCTTCCTGCCCTATAGAAATAGGAGTGGAGTTAATGATGATGCTTGTATTAAAATAAAGTTATTGATTTTGTGATTTTTATGTAGTGCAGTGTTTTCTGCATTAACAATTGAGTAGCTCATACAGAACCTTCACACACAGTAGTACTTTGTCATCTTCATACACTTGACTACTAGTATCATGCACTCATAGCCTGCTGATTTTCAGGCCAAGAAGGCTTAAGAGAAAATTCTTATGTTATTGCATGAGCCTAAATTATAGCTTGAGAATGATGTTCAGTAACAAGACATAGGATTTTTTTGGCCACATTTTTAGTGGAACAGACTGTTAAGAGTGACTAGTGTAAGATTAAGGAATATTTAGATATTAAAGGAATAAGAGTAATACTGTTAGGGATGAGAGGCTGTAATGACCATCCGTAGTATGAAGGAGGAGAGTGACTGGTTTGAAGTTATGATTATTATCAGATGGATGTGCTATATTACTTTAGTTTTCATTGTTTTTCAATATGTAGTAAGAGGTTTTAGCTCACATTATGGGTTAAAGATTTCAGTAGTGCTGGAAGGGGATGGCACCGGGTGATATGTAGGACATAAAACTACAGTATTCCCTAATTGCTCACTTTCTTCTGTATGTGGTGAATGAACATATTTGAACATTAATGGACAAAGAAACAAATTTATAACTGCTGCCTTTATACCATACTGTTCTTTCGAGAAGTTGGTACATTTTTGTTTAATATTTAATCCTATTCTTACCTGGATTCATAAAATGCAATATTTAATTATATTATTGAGAAATGTTGCTTCATACAAACTCCTGTACATTGTATGAGGATTTGCTTTATGTCTGTTTATCAATCTTTGTTTTTTGTGCTGATTAATGCAGGTAATGAATTGTCCAAATATTGATTGACTCATTTTACTTTGAAAGTTTTTAAAAACTTGGTATTATAGTGAGGTATACAAGAGGGAGGAGCATTTATTCGGACATGTTTTATTATATAGAATTATATTAAGCCATGTGTAAGGTAGTGATGATATGTAATTTTAATTAATTTACAACTGTGTACATCATAATACAAATTAATTAAGTTATGAATTGTATTTTAGTTATTGAAATAAATTGTATAAACTCAGTGTGATCATATATGTGACCATATTTGATATATTATTTATATAGATAGTGATGAAAAGGTGAGAGTTTCATACTTGAGGGAAGATAATGTTTAACAAGGACTCTGGATAAAAAAGCTTTAGTATTTCATTGCAATTCCCAATAAATAGGCACACATCTTGAGGTGTTTAGTCATAAGAAAACCTCTTTTTGTGTAGGAGGGGATGTTTTCCTTGTGATGTTTGGGGAGGTGCATCTGAGGCAAATGTATTATTGTAGTTTTAGTCACCCATCTGAATGAGCAAAACTCACATGGTTATAAGGTGAGATTTGCATAACTTCACTTCAAGATTTTTTTTTTTTCTATATGAAAAGGAATCATATGATTAGTTTGACAGAGAGGCCTTATGGATGGTGTTATAAATACTGTATATGGTGTTGGGGAAAGCGACTAAGTGCAGTTAGGAGTAAGGAAGGGAGGAGGGTGAGTGGTTTTAGGGAAAGGTGGGTCTGGATCATGGGTATGTGATGTCACAATGGCTTTCTAATTTATTTATGGATGGGTTGGTAAGGGAAATACTCTTGGAATGAAGGGTGCATTTACAAGTTGCTGTTTTCAGATTACATGGCTCTTGTAGTTTCTTATTTGTGCAGTATGTGGAGCGAGTTCTACACTCATAGGCCCCTTGTATGGAGTAGTGCTCTCACATCTGGGGTGGTTCTAGCTTTGCATTCTTACTAAGTTGAATTGAATGTGGCCTGACTTATCAACTCTCCCAGGCTTACTTCAAAACTTGATGCACTTGCCCTGTGTCGCAGTGATGGTTCACTTTCCTTCTTCTACAAGTATTACTTGGTTTTTGCTCCCGAGAGCTGGCTGTTTTTGTGCCCCTACCATTAATTAAACCATGCAGTATTCAGCAATCTGCACCATCACATGATTACTATGTTGCCGTTGGCAACTCAACGTTGGACCATTTTGAGAACTGTTTCTTTCCCTAAACCTCAAAACTTTGGCATTCTCTTCCCTCTCATGTCTTTCCCAATAACTATAACCTTGTGCTTTTTAAAAAATAGGTTTTTCTCTTCCTCCAAAATTCATAAATACTTTAAATATTGTCTAAATTAGCTGGTGTAAGTCAGCAGGAAGTAGTTCAGAGGCATATTTGTTGCACGTATTGAGATATCCCTCATTTTAGCTTCTTATGCAATACTTTCTCATGGGCCTTAATTCAAGCTTAATGAAGGTGGCATATATGGTGGGTATGTCTAGAGTTTATTGTTGGAGGGAGAATATTGGAGTGTATTTGTACACATCTACCACCCCTGGTAGTGTTATGCACTACATGTAGGTTAACTCATCCCTTGAAACATTCAAACCAGCCAGAACTTTATTTAAGATTTTCTGTGGTTGGTGATTTACCTTCTTTATTTCATCTTGAATTATTTCTGTACTTAAAGGAACTCTTTGGATTTCATATTTGGTCCAGATACTCTGTAAAATTACTATTTTCTACATCTTTGTGTAAGGCTTATTCTCTGACCACCCATCTTTATTTCGTCTTGAAACTTCCTTACAGCATCCACACTATATTCAGCCCATTAAATTAGCAATATCAAATACCCAATCACCTTGCTTAAGGCTACTGATGTGTTATAAAAGTCTCTGTATGTGACATCTAAACATGTAATGCATAATTTTTTCGTTTGTCCATAATACTATACATGATATATATATAACATATACCAGTAACATGTTGAGTAACATATGCATGGCATAATATGATAACAATACTCATACAAGTACGTAATCTTATGTTTCAAATTTTAATGTTTGCCTTTGTTATTTCTTCAGACTGTTAATCTACATTTTTGTTCAGCATACTCTAACAGAGGTACAAAGTAGGGATCTACTTCTTTGTCAAAGTCATCACTCTGGGCAGCATTAGCACCATACAGCCCTGCCTTGAGTGTTGTACAGTCTCTGGGAAAAAATCCAATGATAACTGTTTAATATGAAGCTTTAATGTTGTTTTATTTGTGGACAAATCCTGGTACATGCCTATGATGGGAATACCATATGTCTGGCAGCATAGTATAGCATAAGAAATTGGTCGAAATGATTTCCTTGCTGTTTCTATTCTGGGTGATTTTTTCATCTACCAGTCACTAACCATGGACCTTAAGAAATCATCCCAGCAAAAAGTGGTCTTGGTTCTTTCTTGGAAGCAAGAAAATGTGTCAAAAGGCAAAATTTCAAGACATACTGGCTGGGTCGAGTTCACCGTTTGGACACTTTTGTTTTTTCTTTCCAATGTCATCCCTTAATAAAAAGCTGGGTCTGGTCAACGTAGGAAGAACAGTAAGGCAACTGATAACCTGATGAAATGTGAGGTATTGAAAAACCCATCCCTACCATGTTTATCATTGAACTGACTGGTCAACTTAGGTCTACCAGAAATTGTCCGGATGGTGAACTCAGCCCTGTCAGTACATCTTAAAATCTCACTTGTAGACACATTTTCTTGCTTCTAAGCAATAATGCAGGCCTTGTCTTCCTGGAACAACTTATAACTCATGGTTAGTTACTGATGGGGGAAAAATATCACTCATAACAAATATATAGAATATGTCACTAAACACAAAGACAGCGAGCAAAAGTTGCATCTCTCCACTCTCAGTACCACGGGGTAATTTAGGCAGCAAATCATGCCATCCAAAATCTGAGACTGTACCAAGTTGCCAAACATATGATAGTCCCACCATAATTGAGTAATAGGATGTTTCAAATAAAACATAATGCATGAAAGCCTTATTTTACACAGTAACTGTCTTATATATTATTGAAGGTTGCACTTTGTAAAGCAGGCATGACAAAACATTCCACACTTTTTCTCAACAGTATTGCTAAACTGAAATCATTGCCTGAAACAAATCTGGGTTAGTTATGTTAGAGTATAAACAGCTTAGGATATTATTGTGTGTAAATTGTGCAGTCTTTCTCTTCATATTGCATTTTGGGCCTACATCCAAAATTCGATTACTACTTACAGATTCCCCTGAAGATTTATAAGCTTAACTCTTAACCTGAGAGAAATTTGTTGTTGAATATTGAACTGAATTTGTTTTTGTAACTAGAACCACATTGCAAAACTATGATAATTCGGAGGTCAATTATCTAGGGTGATATGGTAGATTTTCTGGATATTTATATTTCCTTTCATTGATATTATTTAAAACATGGCTTAAAATTTTACTTTACATCTATATGTTTTGATTTCCTCTGAATGGAATGATGAATATGTACCAGTGTATTTATATCTGAAACATTATAATCATGGTGAAAGTCATGCAGTTTGTGTGAGCTTTCTGAAACTTTCCTGCATTTTATTAGCATTACTGACCTCATTCCTCCCTTGCTTTTGATATAGCTCTCATGCTTTACAGATTACAGTGGAAGAGAGTGTGCCGCTGAGTGGTGTCAGAAGAGAGGGAGGAAAAGGAAAATCTGTCAGGAAAGTGAAACATGAGGAAGTTCCTTCAAAACCAGAGAAAATGAGTTATAAACGAAAGACCCACATGTGTGAGTTATGTGGGATAGAATTTCACTATGCCCAGGAGTTCAGGGACCATATAAAGACACATGGAAGTTATGAATGTGCGGTGTGTGGAAAAGTGATAGCCAAACAAGGAATGTTGACACGACATTATGCCAAATTCCATGGACTGAAACTGAATCCAGAATCACGGCATATTTGCTGGATATGTGGGAAGATATATAAGTCAAAACCAGCAATTACATATCACATTACTACAGCACATAGCAATACAAATCTTAAATGTGATATTTGTAACAAGAGCTTTGGCCATTCTAAAAATCTAAAAGCCCACATGAAACGTCATGGAGAGAAAGAAGTAGCTTGTGATAAGTGCCCATCCAAGTTTTATACCACCTCTGAATTAGGATATCATTATAATGCTGTTCATCAGAATGCAAGATGTTGGAAATGTGAAATATGTGGAAAAGAATTTAATCGATCCAGTATTTACCTTAATCATGTAGAAAAACATAGACCAAAGAGATTTGAGTGCACCATTTGTTTTAAAATGTTTCGTCGAAAAGCACACATTGAAGCACACATGAAGCAGCATTCCAGCATGTCAGGTTGTGAGGCTGATCTTGATTCCAAGAACAAAATAAAAAGATACTTCAGGTGTAATGAATGTAGTGCTTTGTTTGAAAGTGAAGATATGCGCAAGGACCACCTCTGTGGTGATCGTGTGAAACTTATTAAACAATACTTCTGTGATAGGTGCAGTGTTTCTTTTCATTCAAAGGAGGGTCTTGACACCCATGTGTGCTCTCAGAATTCTGCTCATATTCTGGTACAGTCTGAAACTGTTGCTGAAGATGTACAGATTTATGCAGAAGCAGGGAATCTTGAGCCTGGTGCAATTGGTATCAATACAGATGAGTGGGATACTTGTTTTGTTGTTTTGGGATGAACAGAAATCTGCTTTGTTATACATAGATAAGTTGCCTCCCATTTTGTACATGGGTAAATTGGATGTCTGTCTTGGGTTTTGGATTCATATGAAATGTGTTTATTGCTTATCAGACGTGAGTTTTACTTTGATATAAGTACATTGCTTTGTCTTTGGGTATGTGGGATATGTGCTCTTTCAATAAGAAAATAGGACAGCTGCCTTGTACAGTGCCTGGATAAATAGTATAGCTGTTTCCTACCCTGTTGCTTTTGAATGAATGTTACACATACTTAGATACAGACACCTACTTTATAATACCTTTATGAATTAGGTGCATGTTAAACCATTCACCGTGGCTGGTACATATTTGGTCTTTCTGAATAATAAGAGCTCACTGGTACATAAGTGGTTTCTGCATTCAAAACTCCTGGGCATGAGTTTGGTGGGCAAATATTGGTGATAAAAGGCTTAATTTACAACATTCATAATGTTGCCATAAGATAAGGGAACTTTTTACAATGTATAACTCAGGGTGCTTGATTTTGGCTAATAGGACAGTATGACAATAGCAAGCTGCTGCCATTTCAGCCACTCCATCTCCTTACCCCATTAATTATGCTGATATTCTTGCTGGATATGACTCAGATCAACCAAGTGAATTATCAAGTGGAGATGAATATATATACAGTGAAGATAAGAAGCATGATGACTCTGGGGGGGATGGTAAGGGTGCACGTTATCCACATACAGCACCACCAAAATGAAGACAGCATGCGAGTGGTGGGGATGACATGGATGGAGCAGGAAGGTGAACTTGGGACTGACAGGCTATACTATTCATGCCAAAAGACTGTGTTTGATTCCTCAAAATTCGGAATTACAAATGTTTGTTCAGTGAATGATAACTCAAAGAACTTGTTTTTTCTTGAGTTTAGTGACACAGATATGATGGAAAAGATTGTGTTGTAAACAAACAGGTATTATCAGTATATCAGGGAAACATTACCTCCATTTTTACTTTGCTGTAGACTAGCTAAGTGGACTGATACAACCAATGATGAGATGTATCTTTTTCTCTGTGTGCTGATTCTTTTGACACATGTAAAAAGAAACGGAAGAAATGACTATTGGACAGTGGATCATGTGTCCTAGATGAAGATTTTTGGAAAGCTAATGTATTGTGACCGCAATCTTCAGCTCCTGCGAGTTATTCACTTTGTTAGCAATAAACAACTTGTACAAGGAGGTGGTAAGTTGCAGAAAATCCGTCCAGTTCTTTAACACACAAAATTCTAGGTGAAGTTCATACCTCTTCAAGATTTATGCATAGATGAGAGTTTAGGGCAGGGGAAAGGTTGTCTTCAGACAATATATTCCTTCCAAACATAATTGTTTTGGAGTGCAACATTTTGTACTTTGTGATTGTGACAGTGAATTTATAGCTGACTTCGTTGTATACACAGGAAAGGAAATGGACTCGGCGCATGATGAAAGTCTAGGCATTTCTGGTTCAGTTGTAAAAACACTTGGTTCCTCATGTCTAGAAAGGCTGTATTACCTATGTTGATAAATAATTGGCATACAAGCCCAAATTTCTTTTTTTGATTGCTTGATTAAGATACTGATGGGTGTTGAACTATGAAAAGCAACTGAGAACACATGCCAAAACTTCCTGGAGTGAAACATGGAGAATGTGTAACACTGCACAATAATGAGCTTCTCTGCATAAGCTGGTGTGAAAAGAGGTTGGTACATATGCTTTCTGCAGTACACAAAGGTGACATGTGATAGTGATGCTAAAGATTGGCAAGAACAGATTGTGAGGAAGCCCACTGCTGTACCTCAATATAATAAGAAAATGAGATTTTTGGACAAAAGTGACATGTTGCTCAGTGGTGTTTAATACATAAGAAAGAGTGTAAAGTAATGGGTGAGATTCATTTTCCATATGATAGACATGTCATTACTGAACAGCTACTATTTACATCAGGTGAAAACAGGCAGTACTCAGTCCTTCTTGGACTTTCATAAAACTGTTGTTCACCAGATGATTGACAGGTTTTGTCATGTGCGACACGAGCCCAGTGTTCATGTTGGAGTACATCGTCTATGACTGCAAGAGAGACACTATGTTGAGCCCCTTGCCTCAGGAAGGAGGTGCCATGTGCTCATATATCGAGGTGGACACAGAAGCAACAGCATAGAAACTACAAATTTCAGTAGTGTAATGTGCCTCTGTGTGTTTACCCACGTTTTGAGGCATACCATTCTGTGAAGAATTACTGAAGTGAGAGTGTAGTGAAAGGGTATTATTGTAAATGGTGTGTATATGTGGGTGTAAAGAAACTTTTCTCATATATTGTGTAAATAAATGGATGATGTAAGTGACAATGCACAATTTATAATAAGTGGTGTAAAAATAATGAAATTGAAATATGGCACTGGTTGTGGCATATGCTCTTCCGAACGTAGCACTGTGTTTGAATGTATAGGATAACTTATGAGCACAATATCTTAAATATTACTTTTCAAATGAATATTTTTATGTCATGTCAAAACAGTTATCCATATAATGCTATAACTACACTTCCACAAGAAAATTATGAGTGGAAGCAAAAAATCATACTGTAACATCATGTGTCTGGCAGTGCAGAGAGAGCTACGCAACCTTAAAAGAATGCACATGTTGACGGTGAGAGGACAGCCAGGCCCAGCTTAGTCCTACATTGTTGCCATGAGGAGAGAGTACCCTATTGATTTTCATTACTAAATATGCTTGATACCATTTTATATTTTCATTTTTACTGTTGCATAGGGGTTTAGGCCATGAAATTAACCAGCCGCAGTGGATAGGTTAAACAAGGTGCATGGTCTGTCTCTGGGTACATTGCTGAAAGGAACACCTCTTTTATATTGTCAGGAAGTTGTATGACTGGATTGATTTCTTATTCTTATTCAGAAATCGAGGAATTTGAAATTAAGACCTAAGATTTGATTATATTAAATGCACAGATTTTATAAATTTACTATTCAGAGTATTAAATCAGTCATGTTTAAGTGGAGCCAGTAGTTGAGGTGTGTGGAATGGAAAATTTATAATGCTGTATTTTCATCCAAAGACCACATTTATTATCACTAGTAACTAAGACAAATAAACAAGTTTAACAGAAACTGTCTCTCTTGTCATTATAAAAGCTTACCCATTTCTGCAGAATCAGTCTTAAAAAGCATTGTTAAACATATTAACAGTATGATTATGATGGACTGAAAGTCTTGTGTTGTCTTCCAGACATTACAGGTGACCCGTCCCAGGGAACCAGGCAAGAGAGTACCAGTTCTTTCAGAGAAGATGCGCCTCAGTCTTGCTGAATTATCGAGAAAATCACGAGCTGTATCATTAACAGAAACATCTAGCACTATAAAGAAGGATTCAAGGTCACAGGAAGATAACTCAGAGCCACGTGCTAAGAGGCAGTATCGCAAGAGACCACATATCATCCATTTATGTAAGTTCTGTATGAAAGTGTGTCCAACTGGTGAACAATTAAAAGAGCATCAACGGACCCATGATACAATTGAGTGTCAGTTTTGTGGGAAAGTTCTGGCCCGAATTGGAGCCTGGGAAAACCATCTTAAGATATTCCATAATGTTGAGATTCATGTGCCAGGAAGTGAAGAAGCACTGAATCGTCCTAAAGAAAAAGTTGACTGTAATGTGTGTGGAAAACAATTTTCTTCAAAGTCAGCACTTGCATATCATTTAAAACTCCATGATGGCAAAAGTTACCAATGTGACAAGTGTAGTAAAGTCTTCAATCATCCTAGTAATTTGAAAACACATCAGTTAAGACATGAGAAAAAGAAATATTATTGTGAAAAGTGTGGTAAAAAGTTCCACACAAACTTTGCTCTATTAATGCATGACAACCAAACTCATCGCATGGCCAAGTCTTGGAAGTGTAAACACTGTTCAAAGGCCTTCACAAAATGTGCTGCCTTTAGAGAACACATACGAATTCATACTGGTGAGAAGCCATTTGAGTGTCATATATGTGGTGTAAAGTTCAGAAAGATACATCATTTGAAAACTCATGCCAAACAGCATGAACCAAAAACTTTTCGTGGTGGACCATTCAAATGCCAGCAGTGCCCCAATGCTGTATTTTTACACAAGGTATCATATGATCGTCACAGGAAGTTCAAGCACCCAGAAGTTGAAGTGAATGCACTGATAGGTGGAGAGCATGATCTTTTTAGTCCAGATATAGTTCTTAAAAGAGAGTATATGATTGAAGATGGAGAGGACAGAGTTGGGACAAGCTTCATGGTTGGAGACCTTGGAGAAGTTGAAGGTATTGAGATGGTGGGTCTAGATGATGGCAACTTTGGTTTTGGAGGACAGGGAGGTCAGTGTATTATTGTGCTTTCTGAAGATACAAAAGAAGATACAAAAAGTCAGTCATTTCTACAGCAGATTGAGATATCTAATGATGTACCTCAAACCAGAGTTTTGATACAGCCACAACTCCTTAAACAAGAAATAGACGATGTCAATGATGATGATGATGATGATGACGAAGAGGCTGAAGTCCATGAGTTTGATGAAGCTCAGCTGGCATCATTACAGGAGCACATGCAACTAAGTGAACAGATGACTGATGCACAGCTACAACAGTTATCTATTTCATCTCTTGAGAGTGGTAAATTCCAAGTTCAGATGGATGGAAAAACTTATGATGTGTATACAGTTGCTCCATCAGAATAGTGTACCCTGTTTTCATGTGTTGTAACTGTTATAGTGAGTAACAGAAGGACCTGCAGTTTAGTCAACTTCCTCTTTTTCCTTGTTTGTACATATTAGAGATAAAGGAAGAAGGATACAATTACTATATGAAGAAGGACATATGGATATCCATTGCAGAAAAGTTTTTTTTATAAAACTACCTGATCTTGTTCATATTGAATGAATCATAGAAATTATTAGAACGATGTCATTCTGTGAATGACTTCACATAAAGTGAGTTGAAACAGCAGTGAAGTATTAAAGAATTAGATAAAAGTAATTACCAGTTGCAGTGTATGAGAAGATGAATAAACTACAATTACATATTGAGAGAAAC
>JAUTYZ010015448.1:0-12899 GCA_032273725.1 Panulirus interruptus | reverse complement strand
ATATAATGATAATAATTATGATAATAATAATAATGGTAATAATGATACTTATTATTATTATTATTATTATTATTATTATTATTATTATAGGTTTACTGAATCTAGGCTGAAAATATAGAGAGAAGCAACAAAAAATTTAGAGAGTGAGACTATGAAAAGAGGGGAACGGGGAGCAAAACAGTGTGGGGTGGCAGTATACTGAATATTGATGATGTTCACAGTGGTAGGAATGAGGCTGTTCTTATAGCGGTCTTTATGAGTTCGAATGGGGTCGATGCTCTCTCGAACTGCGGCTGGAGGACGTGGAATCTCACGCGGCTATGGTGATGTAGGAGAGGATGGTGCAGCAGATTCATCCTTAAAGTCGAAAGAGGCACTAAGTGATTGTTGGAGAGATCCTTGAAGATTAAATTTGATAGCTGATGTTTTCCTTCCAGCATAGTTTGTCGACCAGTGACAGAGAAGAGTTTGGTGAACAGTCTGGAGGGAGCTGGCCTAGTGAGACATTAAGGGATGGATCATGGATGAAAGCGAACTGATGCGCATGACTACGATCGTAAAGAGCTTTAACTCCGTAGTCATGCGTATCAGTTCCCTTTCAAACACGTTCCAGTCTCTGGGCTGTTCACCAAAGTTTTCTATGTAAATCTAGACAACAAACTATGCTGGAAGGACAACATCAACTCTGCCATTAAATCTATCAGCTATTGTCTTAACATTCTTCAAGATACTTGGAATCATTTATCCCAAACTCACCTATGCCTCTCCAGCCTGTTCTTTCTCCTTATATACCACACAAGAGGAGCTATTACAGAAGGTGCGGTGGTTCAGTTCCAGGGTCTATTGAACATTAAGTGATGTAATCAGGTCAAAGGTCATGACATCATGTCCAAGGGCCGTACCGTCGTGCTCAAGGGAAAGTAAAAGCTGAATGAGTTCCTACCGACTGTCCGGCGAATAATGGACACCAAAGTCATAGATTTCCCCTCTGACAAGAGTTAGCGCCGTGGGTAATTATATCAGAAGCCTCAGAGTGCAGCACGCTGCCCGGCCTGGCCACAAGGTACCCTGTGTTCACAGCTCTGTTTTCAGGCCACATTTGTGGCAATAGCACCATGATCTGGCCACGTTTGTGGCCATAGCACCATATTCTGGCCACACTAGAGGCATGATTTGCCACAACACCACATTATGGCAACACTGAACATCATCACCACAACCAGCCAACCAAGCCCTTGTGAAGTGACCAGACTGCGAGCCTCACCGGCCGACCATCTAGCCAGACCCTCATGATATGAGTCATTAAGGGTGTTTGTTGACATTAGGGGCTAATGGGATGGGTTGATGTCGACCTCTGCCTAACTCACCCACCCCACGACGCTCCACTCTTTCTGAGCAATGGCCTATAACCCACCACAGACGCTGCTGTAGACTATCATCATCCTCTTCTTCTTCTTCTTCTTCTTCTTCTTCTTCTTCTTCTTCTTCTTCTTCTTCTGCTTCTTCTACCTGGGGCCAAAAGGAAGCCCACAACCATAGCCATGTCGCTTAAAAAGGCAAATAAATTAGTTTAATAGAAAAAAAAAAGTACAGAGAGAATTAAAGCATGTCACCTTTTCTGCTCTGTAGCGGCCTCCATCGACACCAATACACAAAGCCTAGTTGTCGTGAGGAAATCCTGGCTCCCATCGCTCGACTGACTCCTGACCCGTTGTCGTAATCCAGTCACCTTGACTTGAACGACGTGTGACCTTGGTTGACCTGTCCTTAATCCCTAAGGGAATCAACGTCGATTGCCATGCCCATGCAATTAACTCGATCGGCTTGGCCGATCCAACTGACTCAAAGATACTCGTGCAACAGTCAGGCAGTCAAGTAATCTACTGGTTCTGAGATACAGAGGCCTGCCCCTTCGCCTGAAGATGTCCACCATGTGGCTTCTGGCTCATCACTTTATAGTAGGGTCATTGAAGGTGTCTCATCTCTTACAGCCTCCCTCGGCAGGAACCCTGAGCTACTCTGGCAACTGCCCCCTGCGGTTGGACCTCAGTGGGACATCGCTAACGCCATCTCCTGTAGAAGCCTCAACCGCAGGTCCTGCGGCCACATCACCTGCAGCACAGACTACAAAACTTCGGAAACTTCCCTCAAACCCAGGACCTTAGCAATGTCTTCCCCCTCTGAAGAAGCTCTGAGAGCCTTGGCATCCATGCAGCTCTTCCACAGAATCGTCACACCTCACATTTCCCTCAACAGCGCCACGCTGGCCACTCAACTCTGGTGTCATCACCTTAGAACCCCTCCCTCAACCCCTTGCACCTACACCAGTACTATGGGATCGCTGCCTTCAAAAGCTCAGCTTACCTCAACTCGCTTCATCTCCTTACCTGATTCTGCACCACTTGCAGAAATCTCCTTAATCAGTTTATTCCATTCAATCGCTTTCCTTATATCATAAACTTACGTCCTTACATACATCTTTTCTAACATGTTTCTTGTTGAACTTCATGTTATAGCCTCTGGTTGTTCTGTCTTTGCATCTTTCAAAGAACTGTTCAGTGTTGACGCCATCAAGTTGGTATCAAGACTTAAATGCTGTGATCAAATCGCCCATAACTCTTCTCTTCAGTAGTGGACAAATCTATGACATCTGACCTCTCATTGTAACTCAGCTCTCTTAATTTTGGTACCACTTTTGTTGCCATCCCCCTAGACCTTCAGTAATTCCTTGTGCTTCTTTTAAGTACGGTGACCAAACTTGAGAAGAATATTCTAGTTTTGGCCTAATACAGGATGTGAGAAGTTTGTTAAATATTTCTTTATGTGTCTACTATATGCAAGGAGATAGTTTGTCTCCTTTATAGTTCTCATATGGTGGGGCTATGGCGATAGCTTAGGTACAATGTCTACTCTCACTGAGTACCCTCTCACACAGATTTCTGCAGCTTACTTCTTTCTAGAAAATATTCGCTTCAAGACCTTCTTTCATTGTGTCCTATCCTTCACTCAGTTGAATCTCATGAAACATGTTTCAGACCAGCTTTGGAGTTTGTTTAGGTTCCCTTGTTAATTGATGCAATCGTCTTCACTTTCTCCTTTCCTCTTGACTTTGGTATCATCCGCAAATTTTTTCAGGAATGGGTCTAATCCTTCTGAAAAGTCATTTTCATAAATCAAGAAGAGCATTGGCCCTAGGAATGAGTCCTGCGGCACGTTACTAGTCACCACATATCGAGAAAACTCCTCTGAAAGGCTTCGTTGGACCGACTAGAGTGGAAGCTATGCATTGCAGAACAGAGAGAAACAGAAAAGCCAAAAAAAAAGGAAGTTTAGAAAACAAAGACTTACATCATATCTTGTCAGATGCTTTGGTGTTGTGGAGGGCCACAACAAAAGATTCACCAAAATCTCTTACAGAGGAGGACCAAAGATGAGCCATATTGAAAAGATTGCCTGTAGACCTTTCACCGCAAACGTCATACTGGGGGGTCAGAAGGAAAGCAATGGGATTCTAAGTGTTAGAGAAAGTAACAGTTAAGGATACTTTCAAAGACTTTGGTTACAGCAGAAGCGAGAGTACTGGGATGATAGTCGGAAGGGGTAGAAACTTTTTTAGGGATAGGCTTTACCAAGGCGTACTTCCAAACGGAAGGGAAAGTCTGGGTTTTGAGACACAGGCGAAATAGTTGAGCACAAATTGGTGCTAGCTCAGAGGCACACTGCTCTTGGACTCGAGCAGCCTTGTCCACTTGGAGCTGGAAGAGTGCTCAGTAGACCTTGCGAGTTGAAAATATAGATGACATAGCTGTAGGAGGAGATGGGGGCAGGGAATTATAAGCAGAATCATCCAATATAAGGTAACAGAAACGGCTTTGTTAGTTGTTGAGATAGGAATAGATTGATCAGGTTTGAAGTCAGAGTAAAAAGTTGAATTTACAAAAGTTGTTGGAGATAGTTTTAGCTAAGGATCAGACAGGTTTGCAGTAAAAGAAGAAATCGTATCAGCTTACTTTCATTTTACGAGGTTTTGCTTGACTTTAAGAAGAATCGCTTTGCAGTGATTCCGAGTAGAAATGAAAGTCGAGTGGGATTCCAGGGAAGGGAAGAATTTCATGGCTCATTAAGCCATATCCCTGATGGAACCTGCATCAAACCAGGAGCGATTAAACTCTGAGCTCTTCCAGAGTGCCAAAGGTGGCGTTTCGAGGTGAGGATAATTAGCGTGGGTGCTCCTGTTTGAAAGAGATAGAAATAGAAATGTGGTTGATGGACTCTAAGGGGCAGAAATTGTATACTTATGGTGAGAAGATTCGGAAGCAAAAAAAAAATAAAAAGAGATCGAGTGTGATGGAAGAGTAGTCTTGACAGCCGGGAGTCAACGTTGGGTGTTTGATTATCTGTTCCAGATCGTTAAGGAGGGAAAAGGGAAAGGCGTCGGGTCCGCCGGGATTATCCCAGGTAGCGTCTAACCAGTCCTTGCGGTGTAGAGTGATATCCCCTGCATAGAAGATCTCAGCGCGTGGATGTGAGGAGAGTAATACATCGTGGTAGGACGTCAAATAGCTGAAGTTCTACAAAATTGAAGAAATTGGAGGAGAATATACGAAACATGAGAGCAACGTTACAGAGCTTAGAAAAACTTTGAGACAGATAGCGTCAAAGTTGGGAGACTCAAGATTCATGAGTCGAGCAATGGAGCGAAGTCGATGGTAGAGATCACGGTTAGAGATTTGATAGTGTAGAGGGAAAATATTCTTGAACAACTGGGTTACAGAGAGTAGATCAGGGATGATGTAGATAGATGGTGTGTTCAACAGAGGAAAGGCTACATATGAGTCAACGAATGTTGCAGAAATGAATACAAAAATGAATCAGGTCTGGGAGCAGCATCCGGAAGAGTGGAGTAGCTTTCAGTCTCTGGATGTCGCTCGAGGAGTCCATGGGAACCATCTACCTTTCCTCGGTCGGTGGCGCCTATTTGATTTGGCACGTGAGAACCCGAATGAAAATATACTGTCATATCTTACAAAAAAACAAAGAAGGTAAAATTGTATTGGAGACTAAAGGGTTGTGTGATTTATATGTTGTCAAGCGTCGTGTTTAAGATTGAAGGGGTATGAGTTTGTACATTTGATGCCATAAACCCACATTTTGTGTGAAGCAAGGAGAGCAAAAAGCAGCCAACTGGGCCAGAGTTGGGTACGTGACAAACGGCGCAGTGCTAGCTGGCTCACTGTGTCGCTATCACTAACCTTCCCAATACCCAGGTGGTAGTACTGCCCTGGACGGTGGGTACCTGTCACGTACCACTGTCACCTACATCAGCTGCCGCCTACTACTGCCTATCTATCTGTCTATCTATTTATCTATCTACTTATGCTTCCATCGGGAACTCAGTTATCTTGTGATGTTTTCACCAATTCCTTTCATATTTCTAGACATAACTTTCACCACAGTTTCGCTTAAGAGGAGCGTGTGCTTACTGCAACACCGACACGTCTGTTTCACGCCTCATGGACCTTAAATTTCCGACGTTTTACGTTACATGACTCAAATTTTGTCTCCCGAACCACCACCACTTTCCTTCTCTTCACTTTTTGCTCTCCTGACTTAGTTACGAACTTTATGACTTCCTTCGGCTCTCTGGTGGTTGAAGTCTCTGTATACAGATGCTGGAGTTGAAGCCCTCAAGCTTTCTATTCTTAACATTTTGAGGCAAATCATCCACCAACCTGCCTGTATTTCAAATCGTCGCGGTCACTCTCTCAACACTGGATTTTTCTTCCACTTTTAATCCTTCGCGCTACTTCAGCACAACTGGCTCATCTGACGAAAGGTCTTGAGAACGTTTTTACTCACTGCTTCCGCCACTGTATTTTTCCACCTCCACCTCCCTCTACTGGTCAATATCAGCATTTACATCGCGCTGATTGGACTAACTTACGATTCTTCTCTTTGTCTGTGAAGGATACTGTCTCTCCTCTGGCGATGCTTCTCTCTCTAATGAGCGTACAACAGAGAATATTGCTGCGGGAATGGAGGCATATGTACCCCTCTTCCTTTACAGACTAACCCTTTTTCCTGTCCGTGGTTCAGCCGTTACTGCTCAGGACAAGGAACCTGGCATCTCAAACTGGGAAACCTCTCTTCTCGACTCACATTAGCCTTCAACTCTGCTTGAAATCATTGGGAGCATGTCATTCGTAATCCCTTTATCTAGAGGAAGTGTGACAACTCTCTTCTTTTTCTGTTAGATTTATTTGGTCTTCAGTGCCTGCACCTTCCTAGGCTCGTTCACTCCGAAGTCCTACAGACAAAACATCTCTTTTTTACTTTCTTTTCCTCTCGAACTCCACGTTGGACGATTCTAGTATTCCTACACGATCTGATCCTATTCCACCTTCCCTGTAATAATTTCTTTTCATATAGTCCAAAAAATCATTTCTCTTTCTGGACACAAGCAAGACACACGGGTCAGATGGCATTTTTCCCCGTGCTGTGAAATGTGCTTCTTACCTTGACCTTGTACGTACTTGCTCGTCTGTTTCGCTTGTTTAGAAAAACAAAACTTTCGCTTTTCCTTGGAAACGCACACTGCAACAGCCCATCCCAAAGATCGAGAGCTGCCCTAACCCTTCCATCTACCGCCGTGTCGCTCTGACTTTTACTGTTTCCAAAAACTTTGAATCTCGCCTGAACTTTCATGTCCTTTGGCATCATGAGTCTCACAGTCTGCATCTCCTTCCTCTCGACCCTCATGTCCTCTCGTCACAACAGGATTTCCACCTGAGGCAGACGTAACCTAATTAAGTTCAATGCCTCTAAGACTTATTTCATATCCCATTTCTGTGACAAAAACCCCTCAACTTCCTGATTGCCTTTTGATAGCATCATAAACCCACCAATCAACACAAGAAACATATCTAGTATCACAACAGAATCTAATCCATCTTGTAAACCCTTTTGATGCACAGATGACCAAGGCCTGCTATTACTCGGTCAGCCATTGCCACACATGATTAGTGTGTGGCCGACGACCGTCAAAGGATGAACTATTGTAACATCTGTTTCTTTCCTACACAGATCAGCTCGGGAGCTCTGGACCTTCTCAAGTCTTTTGAAGCAGCTAAGACTTGTTCCCTTTTGCAAGGCATGTTTTCTGTTCTTTAGTGAAAACTTATAGATTTTCCTCCTCTCCCTACATTCACATATCTTTAACCTTTATTGATTCCTCATGTATGGCCTCCAAAATTGCTTTTTCAGTGACTGGAGCCTTTATGATATAACAACGCACACGGTGTGTGTACTGTACGGGGAGGGAGTTTTACGCTCGTAAGGCCCCCATCTCTTGAACTTTCACTTCTATCATGTAACCTTTTAAACTTCAGTATGCGGTCTGCATTCAGTTTCATCACACTGCTCGTATACTGTTAAAGAATTTCTTGCTTAATTTCAGCTTTCGGCATCACGGTTGACATCATCAAATTGTTATACAAGCTTAAACGTTTTAATCTAGTCAACTCCTACTCTTCTCTCCTCCATGGGGAACAGATTTATGCCTCTATCCTCTCTTAATTACGGTACCGTATTTTCTTTACCCTCCTCTGCACCCTCCCTATCAGTTTCTGTGTTTCTTCAAGTGTATTAACGAAACTTATGTAAGTATATTATAGTACGTGAACATCATGATGAATCCAAGAGACTTAAATGCGATTTTAAGGTTTGCCAACAGACAGTTTGTCCACTTAACAGTTCTCCTAAATCCTAACATCAGGATAGGTTTTATATCGACTCCCAAGTACCTTCGCGAAGGGACGGACGTTATAGTAAGATTACATTTGATAACTGACTGGATTTCAGGATAAAGACTCAGATGAGGTTAGGGAAATACGCAGCTCTTGAAATATATATTCATGATCAAATAAAAATCTTCACTTTTAGGAGAATATACAAATGAGGCAAGTAATGACGAAAAACATCAAAGACTAGTAGATCAGGGCACATAGTCTTACAGAGTACTTGGAACTGTAGGGAGAGCAACACCTAACTTTATTACACGTGAGAAATATGGACTTCTAACTTACTACTGAAGCAGACCCTACCTGTTTAGTTGACATCTAACTGAGTGCCATAGCTTATTGCCCTGATTGATAGATATCAGGAGCTGACAGTTGCCAACGATTGCCGCACCGATTACAATACTCAATCATCTAGTTAGTCTGGTTCACTCGGAAGGTTGGCCAGTCTGTCGCCTGCCTCCACCTGAAGCCTCCATGGCGTTCCCTCGGAGGGCGTGGGAAGACACTCGTCTCCTCTCAAGGGCTTTTGTGGTCGATTGTGGGTCATCTGAACAGCCCTAGAAGGCCAGGTGATTAGGACTTGTCAATCACAAAGTTTGGTTGGTGCAAGGGGATGATCTCCAGTAGTTAATCCACGGAACTGCCGGGAGTGAGGCAATAGGAACACACTTTACCCATCCAAAAAGATGAAAAGATACAAAGAAAAAAAAGATAGGCCATATGGGCATAACTTAGACATGCAATGCCAACCCTGTACATACGTCTATACATCCACTACAATAAGGGTAACTACAGGGACGGACATCATTGCACATAGCGTGATTAAGTATTTCCTACACCCAGCTGACATGCTGTCATCGGCATAGTCTGCCATAGCCTGGGGTTCGTTCAGTGGGTGATGCCATCCGTGGTCGTCTTTTTCTCTTCGAACTCTTCAATAGGTGGCTGCGGACCCAGGTTGGCGACCACATCAGACAAGATAGTAGCCAGACAGCTGTCCGATACGACCATCATGGTCTTATCGGACATATGCGGCGGGCACGCACCGTCGCAGACAGACGGCCAGACGTCGGGACCGCTCCTGTTGCAGGGACATACAATGCAGCGCTACGCAACAAGTTGCTGCGGGAGTGCGGCGGGTATAGTGACCCTTGCTTGTCACAGCCACGCGGCCCCTCCGAACCCAAGCAGGAGGACAGACTGAACTGGTCAGGAGAAACAGACAGGTGCGGGGAAGGTCCTCGGAGCTGTGTCTGCAATGGTAGGGGGACGCGTCGCCTAGGGACGTCACCCTCCACCACAGGGACACATTACTGCTTGGAACACCAACCACCCCGAGGGTACATCAGGGACATCAGCTGCAGAGAACAATAGCTGTCGGCGACATTAAGCCGCGGGTCACCGCCCATCGCCGGCTCCTCCTGCAGGACTGCATCCATCTCGCCACACCCAGACATCCTGGAGGAGAAAGCCGTCGCCACCAGGCAGGTGCCAGTGTTGTAGAGGACAAGGGGCGTTAGACCGGAATGGAATTATCATTGAGGTGATGGTCCAAGTTGGGCCAGTCTCCACACTATAAACGTCACTCTATCGATCTGGCTGCGTAACCTACGGTCCAGTATAGGTACGTACCTGTCCCACGGATCTGATCCTCGTCAGTACTCCAGCCTTACAACCAGTGAAGGTTATCAAGTTTTAAAGTACCGACACACTTTGTTCCATTGAGACAACAGACATGTTTCCCCTCCCAACATCCTATTGACATAACACTCAGCAGAGTAACTATTATCAAACAACCTTGTGTTACGTATAAGTAAACCGGTATTGTTATAGCCAGGTTAATCGTCCATCAAAAAAAGGATCCAGACATAGGAATCTGCGACGCGGGCACGTTTCGCCACCTGACACTGAAAACAAGGCCCCTGAAGTACATCCAGTACAGTTCGACTACTTACATTACCATCGCGAGATTTTGGAAGAGAATGCCGGCTGACTCTCTAAGCTACTGAGACATTAACTGCTCTTCTCTGGGTAAGGAGGACAAGGGGACAGGTTTGACAATCAGGTTAGGAACATTATCAACTGTACGACTAGAAGGCAAATCACTCCGCCAAGCCTCGCATGCCCTCACATCTCCTAAACCTCATGGGTTGACCTGTCACGTTGGCCAGAAGTAGAGGTAGGAGTGACAGCTCTAGACATGTGACAGGGGTAGATAATGAGTATAGGATCACATAATGAATAACTCTCAGTCACACACTAAACGTATTTCACGGGTACTAAGAGGAGACTGGGGCCTCATGCTTCTCTAAACTGGTCTCCTGAAACTCATTAGGGCCACATTCATCTGCCTGGGCCTGTCCGACAAGACCCGCAGATGCCCTAACAGGAACTCCTACTCTGAGATGAGGAAACTTATCAACTTTATCATCACTACTACAAAAAAAATCGTTCTTATCAGAAAATGCCTCTTTGTGTACCAATAAGCATTGTCTCACTCCTCATACAGGACATTTATCTCAAGCCATCCCAGTCAACAACACCCCTCACACCCAGGCTATCCCCAACACTAGACGAATCCCGCGTATCACGTTCAGATTGACACCTCCCCGTCGTGAGGCAAAAGTTGGCCCCTCCCTTGGTGACTGTCTGAAATTTAACAGGATTATTGGTTCCAGATAGAGCATATCCTCACAGAAACTGGACACTAGGTATTGGTAAAGTGTCTTTCATCCCAACTATGACATAACTCAATCCCTTATCGCTCCTCATATATAATGTACATAACAGAATGTTGCAGATTCCAGTAATTCCTTCAACCAACTCATTCTCTTTCGCAAAGCAGTTCTCTATACCACGGGAGTGGCACATGCCACTGTCATGAGAAATACGAATAATGAACTATTCCGTACCAGACTGGTAACAAGCAACAGGTTTGTCTATAACAGAACTATCATCACTATCAGGAACAATGCTCATGCCACTCTCAACCTTACCTCATTGTCGCCCAACTGAAGACACAAGAGTACAGGCACCACATCCTTCCCTTTCTAAAGCAACTTGGAACACTGTGAAAGAAAATGATCCTGTTCTCTAATAGCAGTAGCTGGTTACGGACCCTTCATCTCACCTCACATGCCTGTCGGGTAGCCACTTGAGGTTCTCGAGGACGAGCGGTTGTAAACATCGGGTCTTACTGTCCAGAACACGAGGTCCTTTTACAGTGGGGTTGATGGATACACCTTGTTGAGCCAGCGTGAGGTGGTCAGTTAGACAGGTGGATTGATTCGGCGTATTGGGATCTTTATCTGAGAGGTACAGATCGACCTCCTTTAGGACGGCTTGTGTAAACTGTCCTATCAAAATCAACTTATCTAATTCCTCGAGAGATGAAGCCACGGCAGCTTTACACCATCGATGGTACGTTTAGATTAACACATGGGAGACCTCTGTGTAGGTTAGGGTGTCAGTCTCTTACACCTTTCGAAATTTACTGTGGTAATTAGCTTACATGTACCTGAGATGGTATTCTTAAAATGCGAAAGAATCCTCAATTTTATCAGAGGAAATCGACAGAAGTGCAGAGTGCACTTGACCGGTCAAAACTACCTGAAGCACTATGCTCCAACATAACGTGTTCTGGCCACTTCAGACTCTTCGTTTGACGCTCGTGTTGGAAGGAAACAGTACAGCAAGGAGAGGTTTGTCCAGTCACTTAGTAAGCAGCACCAAGCTGTCATGGAATACAACACTGGTGAAGCATAGGCTAACTGCCCAACCACATTTTTATCCATTCTGGATGATTTGGCCCCATGCAAGAAGCTACGGATGAAGCAAAGAGCTGACTTATGGATGACCGGCAAAATACTGGACCTCATATGTCAACAATGAGACGCCTGACCAAACTCACGTGTACCAAAGCTCTGTTTTGTTTTAAACCAGATCAGATAGAAGATAAAACATAATCCTAAGACCATGTGAATGCAGTTTTAGCGATGAGAACCATCGAAAGAAATTGTGGAAAGTCTTGAAAGACCTTTGTGCTCATCTGAATATAAAACTAAACGTAGTAACATTGGTTTAATTACTGATTATGTGTTATGCTTTGAAGAAAAAATGTAGTAGCACATCTTGGTAATAATTTCACCACCACAGCTTCATAACTTGATAGATGTACCTGCATGTACCTGCCGCTTTGGGGTCACTAATATTGAACAATTTCATAAAGACATAGATTACTGATGTTTGGTTTATCAGCTGTTGATCAGGTATTTACATTACGCAACATAGGTGTATGTAAGGCTACAGGCTTTGACAACCTTCCAGCCAGATTCATGAAGGATACTTCCTCTGTAATTGCCACTCCCGTTGCTCATATTAGAATTTCTCCCATTAATGGTAACATACCTGATGATCCGAAGATGGCTAGGGTTCCGCCTTTGTACAAAAAGATGAGCAAAACAGATGCTTGGTAGCTACAGGCCTGTGCCCGTAAACGCATCATTTCTAAAGTGTTCAAACCTACTGTGTGAAGTCAGTTGTAGAGCATAGGCTCTGGTAGGAGTTCGTACATGTCTTGTACGTCTCTCAGATTGTATCAAACTTGAATATGATAAAAGTAATCATAGGGCTATGATTATATTAGATTTACATTAGTTTTCGATACAGTGAATCATACCTTGTCTAAATCAAGATGTAGTATTGGTCTGAATGAAAATTCTGAAATTTGGTTTTTGGTTTCATTCATATCAAACTGGTAGAACACAGACGGTAGATGTTGATAGTCCACTGTCTGTATGGTAAAGGTATAGATTGTGGAGTTCCACAGGGTTCCATACTCGGGCTTCTTCTGTTTCTGGCGTATGTTAACCACACATGACGGCGGCAGTGAAGTGCAAACTTTCGCCGTTCGCAGCCGACTCTGTTTTGCTGGAGTCAGGAATGAATATCCGGGTAATAGAGGAGAATTTGAGTGGGGGGGGAGACTGAATCAGGTTAGTAAATGGTTAACAGGGCATAAGTTGTCATTGCACCTAGGGTAAAACAGAGTCCATTTTGATTGTTACGTCTGAATATTGTTGATTCCATCAAGGTATCGTG
>JAUTYZ010015447.1:0-13384 GCA_032273725.1 Panulirus interruptus | reverse complement strand
GGATAGTAGAGCAACAAGTCACCTCTAGATAATTGGGCATCCCTACCCTTCAGCCAACCTGTGGGGTTGAGACTGGAGATCTCAGTTTTGCAAAATTAATATCCACCAAAGTACTAGTATGCACTTGATTCACCACATGTAAATTAGAATTGAGTTTAAGGATACTTGGTAGATAAAAGATATAGATAGGAGGAGTGTTGTGGATCACACAGATATATACTGATGAAACATGAGTATTAAACAAAACTAACAAGCAACTGAAGAATATTGTATTAGATGGGACTTTGTAGATTAAATGACATTTGGAGAAAAATACATACATTGTTTTATAATGCGTGTGTAAGTGATTATTTACAGGTTCCAAACTCATTTGATTTCTTTCAATATACATGTAAAGTAAAGAATATGATGTAAAAAATTTATTTGAAACTTGGCTAGACCTAGAATGTATACTTCTTTAGATATAACCTTTCTTTTTTCCAGGAACAAGAACATCTTCAAAAACAAGAAGACAAGAGGAGAGCTATGCAAGAGCAAGTAGAACGTATGCGTAGAGAAAGAAAGGAAAAAGAGAAAAAAATGAAGGAGCAAGCAGAGAAAGAAAGGATGATGAATGAACGCAAAGCAAGAGGGACTGAAAGAGAAAAGTAAGCACATAAAGTGTCCCCAAATGTTGATTTTATATTCTGAACTTACAAATGATAAGGGTTACCAATGAAAATGTGATCAGTGGATGAGAGTTAGCTTTGGAACTTGTCTTTAGTAAAGAAAAAGTGATGAGGGGATGAGGGGTAGCTTTGAAACTTGTTTTGAATGAGACTTTTCATGAATGAGAGTTTGAGCTTCAGAAGGGAAAACTAAGCAGTGGAAAACTAGATTATTTATATGACCATAAGTTACTGGAATTAAGATGACTAACTTCTTCAGGCAGCCTTGAACCTGCCTTGGATCATTCTGTGTTCACTATGTTCTTCGTCACAACACCCTGATCTTCAAAATGCCCCTATCGTCACAAATGTAGGTTCAACATACTCTTCTTCACCTCACCCCCATCTTCTTACAATAATGTATGTAGCCTGGATAGATGTCAGTATCTATCCATCTTCCTATCTATGTAACTATTCATCAGGGAAAGTCTTTTTTTACACCACAGGTTTAGATTAATATTAGCACAGCAAATGTTATGTTCTTTCTATGCCACAGGTTCAGATCTAGGTTTCTGGTTCTGTAGAGTTTTGGTTACATAGATAGGCAGACAGACAGATAGATAGATAGACAGATACATAGGTAGATAGATAGACAGTGACATATAAACTACCTGAATCAATGGATGCTGCATTAAAGAATATACCATCAAAAGTGTCATAGAGCATTTAAAGGAGATGGGCAAACTGAAGAACACTGTGACAGAGCATGACTTTAAAATGTAAAAGTGAAGGATACTGTTAACATGGATGCACAAAAAAATAGAATATTCCAGGGAAGGCCAGTATGCAAAAAACATCAAATAGTTAAGGGAAGGAGGGGCAGGATCTAGATGATTTGGGGCTGAGGAGAATGTACTCTTACTTTTGCAAACTAGGATCTTTTTTTCCACGTTTTAAACTATAAGAGTACTTCCCTTTCAGGCACCACCCTGAAGAACGAAGGTCAAGAGTCGATGGAGAACTACGACCCCACAAAACAAAGGGTAAAGTAGCATTAATTTCTTTTGCTGTTGCACATTTTCATCTGATTTTACCAGTGTATTTTGTCACACTTTTCAAACACCTCTTTACCTTAGATTCATAATACAGAAATTACCATAGATTTCATTAAGATAATCCAGCCGTGCAGTGTGGGGAATAGTTTGAAATGCTTCTTGACAGTCTGAAAAAACACTAAACCCACCTACTTCTCTCTCTTTAGACATTCCATTTGATGCCCATCTCAGCACAGTAACAACAGACAACCTATTCTTTACACGCCTGTCAGTTTACACATGGCGTAAAAGTCTAATTGTCCCTAGCCCACTTACACATGCATGTACTCTAGTCTCAATTTCATCTTTCTGAAATCTTGCACCTCCAAAAGTATGGCACTTGTAAAGGTGTCAGTGCATCCTGAAACCCACATGTACTCCAGTTTCTATGTAGTCTCTTGTTTTTACCTTGGTCTACATCATACACACAGACCTTGCATAGCAGCAGCCCATTTACCAGAACTTTGCTGTAATTCATGATCTAAGGAACCAATTTATGTAAGAGAATGCAAATAGAATGCACAGTAATATGTTTGTGTTGTATCTTATGTTATTGCTGTGGGATAGTAAAATTTTATGGAATTGAGAGAGTACATTTCAAAGAACTGCTCGAGAGTGAATGAATGTGTAAGATGTGATCTCAGTGTTTTAACTTGTTTCATGTCTTTAAATTTCATTAGTTTCTCCTGGGGTTGTTTAGATATATTTTTTACTGCTAGTTGTATGATAAGAGCTATAATGCTAGTGTAGAATTTCTAAAGTTTGTTAACAAAAGTGATGTTAAACCTTGTAGGCAGCAGTGGTGATACTTACACAACCAAGTTAAGAGGTTCTCCTAGGTCCTCACCAGTTCGAGGTGGTTCAAATCTCAAGCGATCACATTCTGCATTTAACTTGTCACAGGTAAGAGGGTGATAAGTAGTTGTTGTTATTACTGTTATTATCATTATTATTATTATTATTATTATTATTGCTAATCATACATGTTTGCTGTTTCCTACATTAGCATGGTAGCACCAGGAACAGACAAAGAAATGGCCTCATTCGCTCACATCCATTCTCTTGCTGCCACGTATAATGCACCGAAACCTGAGCCCCTTGTCCAGGACCAGGTCCCACAGACCTTTCCATGTGGTAAAAAGAATATTATGGCTCAGAGAGTTGAAGGGAGTGTACTGATTTGGTTTGCACATACAGATAGGATGAGTGTGGAGAGGCTGACTAAGAGGGGATACAGATAGGATGAGTGTGGAGAGGCTGACTAAGAGGGGATACATGTCATAAATGAAGGGGACAAGGAGAAATGGGAAACTGAATTGGAGATGGAAGGATGGGGTGAAAGATGCTTTGAGGGATTGGGGCCTGAAGATGCAGTAGGGTGTGAGGCATTCACGGGATGTTGTGAATTGGAGCAATGTGGTACAGGGGGTAATGTGCTGTCAATGGGCTGAACTAGGGCATATGAATTGGTTATGGGAAACCACAGAGAGATTTTTGGGGCTTGGCTGTGGATAGGGGGATCTTGTTATGGTGAATTATAGATGACAGCTAGAGAGTGGATGTAAGTAAATAAGGCCATCATCTGTCTGTTCTTGTTTCTACTCTGCTCCTTGGAAAATGGCATACAAGTGTGAAAAAGGATGAAAAAACTATTTATACTCAAAATTTCTCATGCATCCAGTGAAATGTTTTTTGTAAGTATATTAGACTGGAATACACATTAAATGTGTACATTATTTTGAAGCTTGAAGAAGGTGATGATATGAAGAGCTCTGGGAACCTCATGCCAAGCTTTGACAGAGGTCTCAAACCTCTAGTGGCTCCACAACGACGAAACATTAATGCTGCTCGTCAGAGAAATTTTGAACCTAAATATGGCAGTGTGGTAAGTTATTTCTTCTTTTTTTTTTACATATTCTGTAGCATTTACTTTTGCCTCATTATTGTCATTAATGTTACAGAAATTGACACAGAAAATGACATTTTAAATAAGTCTGACAAGAGTAATGATATGAAATTTTTGTAAATTCCATTATTCTTCCCTCTTCAGCCCCGTGCACGAACAGGACTGAAGAATTTGGGAAATACTTGCTACATGAACTCAGTCATTCAGTGTCTGAATAACACTACGCCCCTCGTCAAATACTTCATAGAGGACACTTACAGGTCAGTGCATATGTGTTTACTTGTATGTACTTGTTTATTTGTGTGTGTACTTGTTTCTGTATCTGTGTACTTGTTTAATTGTATGTTTGTGTATGTACTTTTTTTGGGTGTGAATGTACTTTTCTGTAATACCTATTTCTACTGTACAAGGAGGGAATTGTACACTCGGAAGGCCCCATCTCTTGATCTTCCACTACTGTTACACAATTTTTTAAACTTTCGTATACTGTCAGCATTTACATTTTTATCGCCTAGGTTATTTCAGTCATCCACTACACTTATACCATAAAAGGACTTCTTTACATCTTTTTGTAAGTTTTTTTTCTCATAGTTTCTTGGTATGGCCTTTGTTTGCTCTATCTCTGTATCTTTTGAAGAGACATTTGCTGTTGACATCATCAAACTGGTTTAGTAAGTTAAAGGCACCCCTTACTCTTCTCTTCTCCATGGTTAGCATATTTATGGCTTTTAATCTTTCACCATGACTCACCTCTAATTCTGGTACCATCTTTGTTGCTTTCCTCTAGTCCTTCTCTGGCAGTTTTTTGTTTCTTTAAGTATGATGATCAGACTCAAGAAGTGAACATAGTAGTTTGCAGTTTTCCTTAGGTGGAGCTGTGGCAACAGGTTGATACAATGTCAGTACTCAAGTCTTACACACAGATTCCATCAGTTTATTTCATGCTAGATCATATTTGTATACAGGCCTCCTTTTACTATGTCCCATCCTCAATACTGTGCTGTAGGTTCACTTCCTATTCATGCTAAAAGGATAGAGAAAGTAAAGTAAGATTTGTGTCTATATGTGTGATGTAGGAGTGGGAATGTTAGGAATGGAGCTGGACCAAGGAACATATCCTACCTTTTATTATGTAAAAGTAAATTTGCTCTGCTGGGAGTTGATTTTCGTAGTTCTTTTGCAACATATCCTCTGTGCCTATCATAATGTAAGGTAGACCTGCAGTGGCAACAGTTAAGAATTATTGTCAAATGGCACAAATATTAGATCTATGAAGATTGCCTGATCCTATAAAGGAGGATTTTGTAGGTTGCTTGACAGGCAGATTATGTATTTCAGTACTTATTTATATTTAGGATGTACTTGCTGAGGTTATTCTTGTTCTTTTCACACCTCATATCTTATACATATGATAGCCAAACCATCATGCAGCACTGTTCAGTATGTATACAGAACAATGCTGAAGGTGTGAAAATAATCAGGTGGCAAATTGTTTGGAGAAAGTTCTATTCATTTTACCTGGATATGAATGCAGGAAATGGCATATATCATGTAATATACATTTATCCTTATGAATACTTTTAATGCCTCAACTCTGTAATATAGTTATTTGGTATTATTTTCTGTCGAAGAATTTACTTTTTTTATGGGTGAAGTTGGCATCACTATCCCAGTTTTAAAGAATGTTCGATAATTTTCTTGTTTGTTTATGTTTTTAATTTAATTACAGTGATGACATCAACCCAAACAGCAAATATCGTGGTGAAATAGCTGAAGAAATTGGGGCAGTCATCAGAGCTCTTTGGTGCGGACAATATCGGTCTATAGCCATGTGGGACCTTAAAGTGAGTTACATTTTATTCATTTTCTTGTGGAATAGATTTTATCATTTCTCAGCTGATTCTTACCATAACGCTTAAAGAGGACCATATAAGGGTGCGAAATGTCCTTTATATCCTCCTGGAGATTTATAGATGAGGCTCATTCACCCATGCCTCTTGATTGGTGGACACATAAGGTGCAGAATCCCATTTGGGTTGCTGCAGTCTAGATGATGGATTCTTGCTGAAGATTTCAGGACCTTCACACTATGAAGTGGAAAAATTTCCTCACTTACTTATTGTATCTTCTACTGTAGTGATGTTATGAGTTCAGTCAACACAAAAGTTGGGGTAAATCTCTTTCAGTCTTTCCAGGAGGACATATGAAATACTTATAGCCTTTAATGATGACAGACTACCATGATGGCAATAAGAGTTGTTAAAGTTAGGAATCTGGGTAGCAGTGCTGTTTGATTTTCAAAATCTGAACACTTGGAAGATCACGGGTAGTGGGTACACCAGTTAATGAGTTGGGTTTGCTTATGAGAACCATATTACTGTTGTTGCTGTGGTAGCAAAACCCAAGTATTGTATTGACAAGATCATGGTGGTTACACCACTTACTAATTTATACCAGTGGGGACCACCTCGTGGTTGTTACTGCAGCAGTTTCAGGCCATCTTACCACCATGGCTCAGATGAGCATAGTGTATCTTGGGAGGCTTAAGTACTCTAAGCTTCTTATGCTTGTATGTTTTGTGCCAAATTTAACTATTTATGTCTCTTGATAAACTCATACTGATACAGGAAGTTGCAGCACAACTATAGGTACTTTAAGATTAGATTGTGAAGCTTGTGTTAGTCTTCAGGGTTGTGGCTCCTGAAGTGCCAATAATATCAAGTCTGAACTTACAAAACCTTGAAAGCTGAGCATCACCGGATCATGGTATTAGAAACTAGTTTACATGGATAGATTTAGCACTCCAATACTGGGCATGAAAAAAGAAAAAAAAAATGTAGTCTTGTGGATAGTCATTTGTGGCTCTTTTAGAATTTGCTATTCTCAGGAGGGGAAGATTCATTTGTAGTAAAATTGTTATTGCTCTGAAGTGGTTCTGATAATGTGTATTCAGAGTAGACAGTGCAAAGTATGTAATGGAAATTCAAAAAGAGGTTAAAGGAAATACTGTTGTGACTGATCTTAGTTCTGCTTATTTACCTGGTAAGACAGTTCAGACTGATGTAAATTGTCTTGTGTCAGATATGGTACAGCTAATTTGGTTGAGTTCCTTGAGAAACTGTTTATGATCAATCATCTTATCCAGGTGTTTGTTTTTGACTCACCAGTTAGTAATAATTCCTCATCCATTTCAATGTGAAGACTGTGGCAGAGCTGAGAGTTAGGAGGATAATTGAGTACTTGACATGAGTAGGGAACTGATAAAAAGGTTTTGATATAGGTCAGCTTTTGGGGGAGTTACGAGGAAGATTATTTGCTGTTTTGTAAACAAATGCCATTCCATGTAACTGAGAAAGTGTATTGGTAACCTTGCTCTGGAAAGGGAGATGAAACTAAAAGGAATGCAGATATCACCAGAAAATAATGCTATTCAGTTTGCCAGACAATGCTCTTGTTCATGTGCCGTTGGCACTGATCCAGAGTTATTTGCCTTGGATGCCATATCCTGAGTGTTTTGGGTTTATTTCCAAGATCTTTACAGCTGACTGGCACCATGTAATTTGTGTACTTATTGAGAAGTAGTATAATATAAGTTTCACTGAAAATTATTTTAAGAATATATCAATTTCAAGAAAGCATTTGATACTCTGTTGTAGGAAGTCCCATAGAAAATCTTGCGATAGGAGATTACTAAATCAGTTACAGACTTAGACATCAAAAGAATTATTTGTTATTACAAGAATGCATTTGATTCACTGCATTACAAGGTATAGTTAGATATCTCTTGACTCAGCAGAATATTATCACAATGTGTTGGTGTTGCACTAAGCTTAAACTTTGGTGATGATGGTATTTTTAAGTACTTCTAGTGAATATCTCATTTTGTCTCAGTTATTCCTGGTGTAAGACAAGCTTATTTTCTTGCTCCAACTTATAATTATTTGTATAAACTGAATTTCTGGTTGGATGGCATATGGATGCCATCAGTGTGCAACATTTTTTATTATTTACTTGGACTGCCTTCGTGATATAGTAATTTCCACTGAAAGTGTAGAAATTTTGATGTTGGTTCTAATGTCATGAATGAGAAAATGATTACTTTTTCACATGTTTCTGTTATTTTGTATTCTTAGTTGATGTTCTTTCATTTGATAAGAAAGAAATTATTTTTCCATTCACTTGAAAAATACCCAGTTTTCAGAAAGCCCAACAATTTTAAATTCGTGCTTAAGGGGGTTAATTGTTTATTCATTATTGTTTGCTGCATATGACTGGATTGTTATGTGGTTATTGACACAGGAAATCTTTATAGTGAAGATAACTATAACCACTCACACAGTGAAAACCATTCTATATTCTATCATTTGATATCCAGTGTATCTGTTAGATTTATTTTTTGATCATTATTAGTATATCTGGCTAGTTTAATTTCACATTCTATCATTTACACATAACTGAAGATTCAGTTATCAGCACCTGCAACTTTTGTGCCTGTTCATTAATCAGAATTACATCATCTTTAACCATTTACATATGTCGCTTTATTTCTCGTGTACATCACAGATAAGCTTCTCATTCTTTGTCTATGATACAGAACTTCCTTTTTGTTTTTCAGACAGCAGTGGGTCGCAATCATAAGCCATTCCAAGGTTATGATCAACATGATGCTCATGAGTTCTTGATCAAACTGATGGACTGGGCACATGAAGACCTCAATAAGGTAATTTGCAGTTGGTTATATCATACTTCATCTGATGAAATAAAGGAATTAAAAATATTTTGAGTATTTAAACTTGAATTCTCAGCAATATCCAACGGAAGCATGTAGATAGATTAAGTACAGTAAAATTGATATGATTTTGTATAATTAATTTGCCAAATCTGATTTATCAGAACATTCTGAATGCTCTTTGGGGGTTTGTATTTTGTTTTGCCTGAATAATTAATTATGTGCATAGGTCAGGAACTTCACACTCACGAGGTTTCATCTTTTTACTTGAGATATCTGTCATGATGTACTTAGTTTTAGGTACTTTCCCAGTGCTAATGTAACTTTTCCTTTTCTTTGAGCTTGATCCATATATCCACAACTCTGTTACTAGAAATGTCTTATTTTCTCTATATAGATGTGGGTATAAGTTTTACCATGTCCTTCATGATTGTTCATTTGCTCATTTTTTTGTTGTACTTTCTTGCAGAGTAATGCCTCTTTACTTCAAATAACTGGTTTATATTAACATAATAGTGACCCTTGATGTTTTGCACCATCAGCATCAGCTGTAAATATTTCTTCAAATAAGGAGACCAAGTTGGTTGTGCATAGTCTGACTTGGGGTGAATGATATTCTTGAATATCACAGGCTGCCACTGTCTGAAAATTTGAAGGCAAAATAATAATAAAAAAAAGGTATAGTAGGGGTACTCGTGAACCTGAAATGTGAATTATTGCAACACCACTGCAGTTCCTAAAAATAGAAATCATGGGTTAGGTTGAATATGAGGTAGGGTTGACTTCACCTTCATATTTGGTAGTTTCATTTACTTTTAGATCATTTAGTTCACTGGTAAAAATTAAGAAAAACTGCATAATATTGTCATTTGGATCAGGTGTGTAATTAAATGTTAGTTCTTAAATATGTGAATAACAGGGCAGGCTGAGTAAGAGGTTGGGTTGACTTGATTAGGATTGTCAGTCGTAATTTGTATCTTCATTAGATTTTCAATCATTGTCTGTCACTTATAGCAAATGTCTTGTCAATATCATTCCACTCAGTATATGGCATAAAAGCACTAACTTTTCAATATGTTTTTTAAATTCTGAAATTTTAAAGATAATTATTCCCAAGCCTTTGATGTTTGCTTCACTGTCAATTTCTTTTTGTTTAGGACATCTGTATGTAGGCACTGAAATAGCATGAACTGCCTTATGACTAATAAGTTTAAATTTTTTTCATAAAATTACATTAAGTTCTCATCTCATCTGTAGATATGATCCAAATCTCTTTGTAGTTTTCCTGATATTCCACACACACTCTTGCTTTACTTACTCTCGTTTTATCTGCAAAACATTTGACTACTCTTGTACTTCCTTATTTATGTCAAAGATCATGATTACAATGAATATTGCACCCAGAACTGTTCCTTGCAGTATCCCTGATAGTACATCTTCTTCCATAGATATGTTTCCAAGTGCAACTACTTTGAACTTTCTGTTGATTAGAAATTCTTTGATTCATTTTCTTATTTTTCCTCATATATTTTGTCTTGCCACTTTCCTTTGTAACACTCCATAGATTATTTTATAATCAATTGCTTTTGCAACATTAAGAAAATGTATGAAGAGAACAGATAGACCACAAAAGAGATTAGAACTGGAGGTATTTCAGGTGAGGATGTTAGAGGAATAATTTTTAATGGTGTGCAGTGAAGTTGTTTTCTGTGTGAAGGTGGAGGTGTAAATGGAGATTTCAGTCTCACTAGATATTATCAACTTAGCATGCAAAATGAAAAAGGCACATGCATTTATATTGATGTAGATGCCCATGTTTCATTTTAATACCCTGGTAATGGGCTAATGATGTGTGAGTTAACTGAGAGGCAGTATGCACTTGGGTGTAGTTAAGAATAAGCTAAACACAAACTGAAGTAAAAGATAAGGTTACCAAATAAGCTAGTGCTGAAGTGAGAAGGATTTAGGGGTAATTTTTCCTTTTTTTTCAGATTACAGGGAAAAAACCACCCATGAAAGAACAAAATCATGATGACCTCCCTGATAATGTTGCTGCAGAAAAAGTGACAGAAGAATTGAGGCGGCGAGATCAGTCCATTTACTGCTCCCTTTTCCAAGGCCTTCACCGTTCAAATATTATATGTGGCACCTGTGGTCATCGCTCCCTCACCTTTGAACCATTTTCAGTACTCTCTCTTTCATTTCCCTCATCTAACAGATGTGGTCTCAAGGTGAGTTGGGGAACTGTTTTCAGTTGATGCACAGCATACACACCGGTAATCTAAGTTCTACCTTGGAAGTTAGATAGAGTAAAGAGTCCTGTTATATTAGTATACTCATGAACATGTCATTAAGAACATTTGCCTGGTTCCCTGACTAGCTTCACCTGCTTCATCTTCACAAAACATTTTATTCTAGTCTGTGAGCAACAGTGGTGTTAGTGCTACAAATTGTAGTTCAGTAAGGTAGATTCCCAGAAAAGGTGCATGTGGCCTTAGATGGAAGCAGTATGCCTGCAGGTGCATGTAACAAGATATGCTGATTTGTATCAATGAATGGAAAGTAAGAGAAGTAAGTTATACATGTGAGCAAATGGAAATGATACTTTTGGAATGGATAATGTAAATAGATGTGTGCAAAACAGAGGTAGGGGACAGTTTTGATTTAATGAGAGATGTAAGATCAGGCTTGTTAGATGGTGCAGATGGCTATGCAAAGGAAGGTGTGAAATTTTATTGATGGATTATTTATGTGACAAATGCTACAAACCATACAAAACAGAGCACTTAAAACAACTACCAGCATTCTAGCAACTGTAAACATTCACCAACTGCAAAACTAAACAAAAATATTTAATACACAGTCTCACACCAATATGCTTGGCACTTATTTCTTTTCAATAGCACTAGACCCTTCTCATCCAAACCATTCCATAACAAACCATCAACCCCCATGTAGCTTACCCCTGCCTCTTCAGCAACCAATACTTTCTCCCCTACCCCAACAAACACATTTTCAAAACATACACCTCCCAGAATGACCCTACAAACACTGCACAACTGCCCTTTCAACCTAGTCTTAAACACCAACCCACCAGACATGCACCCATCTAAAACTAAACTCTCCCGACTCGTATGCATTACCCTTTCTCATCTGCATTCTGGACACCACCTATCTCTCCAACATTATATACACTGTGTAATACCTTGTAATGCCTGAGATGAAACATCCTCAAAGAAGACACTGGAGACTTACTCCTCAATTTTCCTGTCCTTTTTTACCTGTGGTCCAGCTCAGTGGACATGGCTGGCTTCCTGAGTGCTTTGAGAGCACCATAGAATAGACTCCTGAGGCTGGAAGGTAATGAATGATTGCAAATTTTCAAGATCTAGGTTGATAGTTTAAGAGTTCGAGTATGATAGATTAAAGTGACAGTAATAATTGCACATGTATAATGCAGTGATACAGAAGATAAGATTAAGCATACTTTTTGGAGAGAATTTGAAAGAAAAATTGGGTGAGGTGAGTGAATATGGGGGAGAATCTAATTGTGCTGGATGATATTAATAGATGGCTAGAAGATAAAGGAATGAATTATAAGTTGGTTATTGGATTTCAGTTGAAAATATCAGTAATGAAAGCATATAAGAAATATGTATTAGTATTTTAAATACTGTTAATATGTTGGATAATTTTTTTTTTTTAAATTAAGATTACAGTTGTCAATGAAAAAGGAAGGAGAATAAAAGCTAAGAAATGAAAGTGCAAAAATTAACATCCATGAGAAATTAAATCAGAAACCAAGAGATATCAGTGAAATGATCCACATTGAAATTTAGGTGATGTGAAGGTAGTTGAAGAGTGCATGGACAGATGCTACCACAGAGGTATATGGTACTCCACTTTAATAAATATTTGTACTTAAACATCTACAAAACTTTTACACATTATTACAGAGAAAGTAGTGGATGAAAAATGCTTCTCAAGTGAATTCTTTCAATGTAATTTGAATATCTTTGAAATCATAAGGTTAAATACATTTTTTTAACAGCTTAAAAAACATGAATTTTGGAGGTTTAGAAAGAAGAACTTAGTGGAACATTAAGGCGGTAAGTGACAAAAACAGGTTCACAACCATGATCACAAACTATTGTACTGCTCAGGAAACTTAAAGGGATTACAGATGCTAAAGAAGTTTTGTTTTGTTTTTTGACCATGACTCTTCTGAGGTTGTTGCCAGCGGTCTGCAAAGTCTGAAAAACTGCTGCCAATCTGGGCAGGTTGATGTCATGGCCACGGTGGTTGTAGACTGGCTGATGGGAACCATGAATAAGTGATTAACCAATAACCATGTATAGGTGGTGTGTCAAAGGTTGGAGAATACCAGCAGATTCCCATTGATAAACTTTTTGTTCTTCAGAACCCTAATTTTGTGCCACAGTCTTAAAAATGTATTTTGTTAACAGGATTTGCTCCATCATTTCTATAAAGAGACAAATATTGATTACAAGTGTTCAAAATGCAAGAAGCTACGCAACTGCATTCGGAAGCTTGACATATGGAGACTACCCCCTATACTGATCTTACATCTCAATAGGTGAGCATAGACTAAACTCATCTTCTCTTCACATCCAGTCTTCTTAAATCTTCATTCTGCCATGCTGTACCTGTTTCCATAATCATCTTCTTCCAGTTTGAGAAAATGGTGTAGAGGTTTTATGTCAAGGAAATAAGTATGTTTAGAATGAGGAGTAGGAGCTTGTTTACAACAGTTAGCATGAAAGATAAGTAACATTATGTTGTCAACAGGAGCAAATACATAATTACAGTATTTAGAGGGGATTCATGGACAGTTTTAAGATATAGCTGTAGAAAATATTATCAGTGAAATTTTACTCCTGTTAGACATAATTTACTTTATAATACTTTGACTCTTCCTGTTGATTTTTTTTTCAGGTTTGAACATGATGTTTTGATGAGGAAGAAGCAAAATTTTGTCGACTTCCCT
>JAUTYZ010015007.1:1328-12912 GCA_032273725.1 Panulirus interruptus | reverse complement strand
TACTTACTCGCCTTCATCCATTCCCAGCGCCACCGCGCCCTGCGTCAGCAAGGTAGCGCCAGAAAACAGACGAAAAAAGGCCAAATCCACTCACACTCAGTCTCTAGCTGTCCTTATCACTGGGGATAGGGGAGAAAGAACACTTCCCACGTATTCCCTGCGTGTCGTAGAAGGCGACTAAAAGGGGTGGAAGCGGGGGGGCTGGAAATTCTCCCCTCCAGTTTTAACTTTTCCTAAAGAAGGAACAGAGAAGGGGGGGCCAGTGAGGATTTTCCCTCTAAGGCTCACTCATCTGTTCTTCACGCTACCTCGCTAATGCGGGAAATGGCAAATATGTATGAAAAAAAATCTTACTTCCTACCCCAGAATCCCTTTTAACATTATGAGGATTCTGCAACACTCAGGACGGTAGGCATACAGTGGTTTTAATTACTTTTATTTACTTTGCTGTGTAATTCTGTTTGATATTTTCACAGTATGCTTTTGAGGTGCTCTTCAGAAGTCAGCAGTATGCGCTGATGGACAATGGATGTCGGGAGTACATCTTTCTCACTGAGTTCTTCATGGTTCGAGACAGTGATGCTTTAAAACTCTTCATGATGGTGATGGGCAAAACACTGCAGCATATACAGGTCAGGTTAGGTTAGGTTATATATTATTCTGAATATAGCACAGCTCTAAGATGGTTTGTTTATATACCATTTCAGAGGGTTTGTGATGCTTTAATAAAGAGGATAAGGGAACATTGTGTATGCTACTATATATATTTAGCTTTTCCTGAGACATTTTCCATATTCTTATCATTTCTCTAGGAACTGAACTATCCTCACAGAGAAAATGGTTTCTCTTGTATTATTGCAATTTTTTTGCATGTTTAATATGTATTAATGTATGATCACTTGATTTTTTAGAAAGAAGTTTGTGGTGTGGTTATGGGGTGCTATGACTCAATAGCACTTTATTTGTGTGTCCACCTGATTCATCAGTATAGACTTTTGTGCCACAAAAGAGCAGTACCTGCATTAGATAATCACTGGGAACAGTTACTTCACATGATATGGCCCAGGTAAGGAACAGTTACTTCACTTGATATAACCCAGGTAAGAGATAGATTTCTTTAGAATCTAATCAGAGCAGTATATCAGTTAATAAGTTATTAGTAGAAGGAAGTTGTATACTTGTCATCTTGCTTTGAAAGTTATTGCTTTTGGATTCAACTGAATTTGCACTCTGTCCTAATGAGAGATAAGAATTCAACCTAAATGAAAACTGAGGTGCATGGTTTTCAAAGTGGCTAAGTAGTACTGTGAACTACTAATCAGTAGTCGTAACAAGATTTATTAGATAATTAGATAGGATGACTTGGATCTAATGGATGTATTTTAGAGAAAGCTTGTGAATTTAAACAAGAGAGAGGATTGACAATTGATTGGATTGGTGGTCAAAAGAATGTGCACCAAACGTGAAAGCCATAGTAATGTTGAGGGGTTGAAGCAGGAGTTCAAAAGGTTTCCCCACTTTTCTTCTCCCCATTTGTTCTTTCAGAATAAGTCAAAGAAAACTGGATATCTCATCTCCTTGAGTCTAAGATTGCATAAGGAAGGGCATAGTACAAAGATAGTCCTCATTTTTATAGGTGTCTTTTATTGATTGTCAGTAGTCTCAAATAAAGGGAGTCAGTTCAATATTGTTGTAAATCTGTCAGTCTTGAACACATTTTTAGAAACTCAAAGGCTCTAGATGGAGTTCATGTAAATATCTTAAATTGTTTCCTGCTTCAATGAGTGATCTATGTAGACATGAAAGATACCTGTTCATATGGTTTCATTCATTGGAACTTTATATCTTACTTTTCCTTTCAAGGGAGAAATTTATGTCTTTCCCTGGGGGGTTCATTTTTCTTTGTCGATGGCATGTTGATTTTCAGGATCTCTGTCTTATGCTAAAGTAACTTCAATTTGTTTTCTCTTTGTGAGAAAGTGGAATATATAATAGTTTTTAGCCTTGTTTGTGTAAGTTTTGCTGTTCCACTAGCCAGGCAACATATGATTTGTTTAGGATGTTCTTGTGGTCAGATTTTAGTGTTGGAAGGAATGCTTCTGTCAGGTTTGTCCACTCCTCAGTTACTTTAATTCCATCCAAAAGTTAAAGTTTCATTATCTCATCTGAGAGAGCCCTGTGGGTTCAGATATTTAAAAAAAAAAAACTAGCTTTAGTCTACATGAGCTAATATATTGATTGAGTATGGTATTTTACTTGTGGAGCTAACAAGTGAATATTTTCTGTAGTCCTGAGGTCATGCTGTCACTATTTGTTTCATTATATTCAAGGTAAGGTGAATATTGTAGATTTGTCTGAGAAGAAACCTCTTACCTGGAATGAAAAGTGCTCTGGCAGGTATATTTATCATTTAAATGCAAAATCTTTGCAAAATAATTCTATAAGTGCAAGTATGCACCTGACCCACTCCATATCAATGAGACCAGAAAACTAACTAGAAAATTGTATTTTATGTTTTTTATCACAGCAGTAAACAAATTAAATTTTGAATATTGCATTTGATTATATATGTTCCTAGTATTAAAATATCCAAAAGTGAACTAGTACAAGTTAAAAATGAAATGTGAGCTGGGCAAAAATTTGAACTTTTAATTGGATATGTTATTATTCACAACACTCTTTCAGTATGTATAAAAGCAAATGTTTTGATTACTACTGCAGGCTGAAGTACTTCTGTTATTAGTAGACTCAATCTTTGATGAACACATTTTTAATATGTAATTACCTTTCCTGCTTTAGCTGTGTAGTATCAGGAACATATGATCAATGACCTCTTGTACACATCCAAAATCTAGCTGTCATGTATAATGTACCAAAACCATAGACCACCATCCACAGTCAAGCTCAACAGATTACTCCATATGCTCCATATGCCCTGGTTTAGCACAGTGATAGCATGTTGCATATCATCCCCTTCCCCTGAATGTTCAAGTGCATTAAGCTTTTGCTCGCTTCATATTTTCTACATGAATATCTTCACTGTGGTTTTTCACTTTACTGATTTTCTGTTTTCTCTTTGACCACTGTGACTTCATATTCTCTTAGATGAGTTTTGAAACTCTTTCACACTTTCGTGACATTTTTCTCAGGTGTTTTCAGTGTGTACATGGCTTCTTAATGGTGGCATATGGAGAGGTGAGTGGTTCCTAATGAACGTGGTTTTGCTTGAAGGATAAATGATGCCTCATTGGCCAGGATGGCAAAGGAGGCAAATGTGACAGTCTTAAAGGAAGTGGTAGGCCTGAAGTAAACTGGGGATGGCAGGGGCATGGGAGATAAACCAGTTACTCTTTGTAGAGGACATGGTTCTGATGGCAGATTCCAGGGAGAAACTGCAGAAGCTGGTGACAGAACTTTGGTGAATATGTAAAAAGAGTATGTTGAGAGTAAGTTTGGTGAAAAGCATGGCACTGAAGTGCAGCATACATATAAGATGAATGTTTTAGTGCGAGTTTAAATGGGGAGGACCTGGAGAAAGTGGAGTACTTTAGGTACTTGATAGTGGATGTGACAATTGATGGAACCATGGAGGCTAAAGTAAGTCATATGGTAGAAGAGGGGGTAAAGGTCTTGAGTGCACTCAGAAGTGTATGGAAGGAAAGGTCAGTGTCTGTACTTGCAAAGATAGGAATGTTTGAAAGTCTAGTAATCCCAGTAGTGTTGTTTGGATGTAGTACTTGGTCTTCAACACAAAAGAATGGAAAAGGGTGGAAACATACATTTCCTAAGTACAAAAGATACCACTCATACTTCAAATCTTATTTTCTTAAAAGATTTGTTAGAGCAGATATGATAAAATAAGTTTTGGTTAGTAATGTGTTACAAATGTGTCTTTTGTATCCAGGTTTGAATATGTAGTGAAAATGAACATACAGAGCATTCAAGAGTGTGATCCATCAAAAATGGCAAATCTGGATATGCGGCCTCACTATGTAAGTTGAGTTACAAAGAATTGATAATTTTGTCCTATTGATATTCTTTTTTGCTTTGAATAGATTGAAATATTTTCTTCTTTGTAAATCTTTTAATATGAAGATTTAAAAACCAAAAGAAAATTATGTAAATTGAGGTATATAACCTGCTAAACTAATTCTGTTCTAGATAAGAATAACTTTGATTACATATGTAAATTGCAATACAGTATTGTTTAACACCCTGTCTAGACCTTTAAACATACTTATGAAGCATCCAAGTATTATTTTTTCATTGCAACAACAGTTTCAAGCACTCATTATATTTCACTATGTTTGTTACCGAAATAGGTGATATGTTAAACATTCTCCATGCTCTTTTATTCACCTTATTCAGTAACTCCAATTTTTTATTCATACATTTAAAACAAGGTGATATTAATTTTATTCTGTCCACACTGAAGTATGATTAAGAAAGACAGGTATATTTACATTGTTCATTTATAGATCACACGTCGTTATGCAGAATTCAGTGGTGCAGTGATGGTTCTGCATGAAAAGTTCCCACTTGAGGGTGTCGATGGCCTTATGTTGCAACTCCAGGATGAAGTGGAGAAAGTCATACTTAAAATGGCTGCTGTCTTTCACAACCGAAAAGACCAGCTTATTTTCCTCATCAATAATTATGACATGATGTTATCAGTACTATCTGTAAGTTATCAGTTTGTATTTTATTTTTACCTAAATGTATGGAATTAGTACTGTAGTAGCCAGTTTATATGATAACTTTCATTAATGATATAAGCCCCATTATAGACATAATGGACAAGATAGGCTACTTGTCTTACAAATATTGTACTCAAGCCTAAGAAAAAAACATTAACTCTGTTCTTGTGGAAAGACCAAAAGGACCCAGGGAGAGGCTAGGTTTCAGATTAGCAAAACTTGTCACATACAATGGGGAAATAACCTGTGGCATCACTGACAGATCTGAAGCATGTAGGAGGTAATTGTTCAGCAAGCTGTTACTATTCTGTATGAAGATGAGTTAGAGGTTGTGGAAATGGTAGTATTCTGTATGAAGATGAGTTAGAGGTTGTGGAAATGGTAGTTCATAGGCCTTGTTTTTCTGTTATATATATGATGCTTGAATTTTTGGAAGTCAGAAACTCACAGTGGAGGCAACAGGCTTAGGACATATGGAGAGGATGAGTGAGGAAAGGATGAATATGAGGGAATACATGTCAGAAGTGGAGGAAACAAGAAGTGGGAAACTGAAGAGGAGATGGAAGGATGGAGTGAAAGATGCTTTGAAGACCAGGGAACTGAACATGCAGGAGGGTGCAAAACATGCGAGGTTTAGAGTGAATTGGTGTGATTTGGTATACACAGGATGACATACTATTAAGGGGTTGAAAACAGGACACATAAAGCTGTTGGGAAAAAACATTGAAAGGTCTGTGGGACCTAGTTATGGATAGGGGGATCTGATATTGCTATATTGTTCTTGGTATCCATGATAGCTAGAGAACGGATGTGAGCAAATGAAACCATTTCTTTGTTTGTTCTTGGTGCGACCTTACTAATGCAGGATATGTTGAACATGAATGAAAGGAGAAAGAAAAGATATATTATTATTATTATTATAATAGTTACCCCAGGATCTCTTTCTAAAGGCTCCTACAACCCATAGCTGCACTTCTTACAGTATCAGGAAAATATGGACTCCTTTGGCGTGAGAAGTTCTTTGACATGATACAGCCTCACCATAGGTGACTTTTCACTTGTGGTGTAAGCTTTAGCTGATGGAGTCAAGTAACACCAAGGGGAAAACCAAGGAGGAGGTGTAAGGATGGAGTGAAAGATACTTTGGAAGTTCAGGGCCTGAACATGCAAGAAGGCATGAGCAAAGTGGTGTACAAGGGGACTACATTCTGTCAGTGGGCTGAACCAGGGCATATGAAGTGGTAGGAAGCATTAGGTAGAAATAGTCAGTAGGAACATTAGGTAGAAATAGTGAGCAGGAACATTAGGTAGGAGCCTCTGCAAACACTATGCTAGAGTTGCCCCCAGCCAGTGGCACTAAAAGCAAAGAAGCAACACTGGAGTTCACTACTTATGGAGACTCATTACCCAGTTGAGGGAGTTCCAGTTGGAAACAGGCATCAGAGATGTAAGGAGATAGATAAGGAGAAACCATGAAAAGGTCTGTGGGGCCTGATTGTGGAGCTCGGGTTTCAGTGCATTATACATGACAACTAGAGAGTGGATATCAGAAGATAAGCTTCAGGATTCTGCACGTGAGGACTTGGGTGCCAAAATCATCCCTACCTATCACCAGAGTCCCACATTAGGATAACAGTTAAGGAGATCAACTGTCTGCTGCCAAATATAAAAATAGCTTTAAAGTATGTGGATAAGGAAATGTTTAGTAAGCTGTTCATATCTTACATAAGGCCAAAACTAGAATATGCCCCTCAAGTTTGGTCACCACATCTAAAGAAGAACAGAGCTGCTTGAAAAGGTCAGAGGAAGGCAACAAAGATCGTACTAGAATCAAGAGAGATGAGTCTCCCACCTTTGAAGAGGAAAGCGTGAGGGGTGACCTGATTACAACCTTTAAGTCTGTAAACCAGATTGATAAAGTAGACAGTGAACAGTCCTTTGAAGGATGTAGAGATAGGACAACCAGAGGATATAGGATGTAATTAAGCAAGAAACTTGTTAGTAAAAAAGAGATGAAAAGAAGTACTTTTATAGTATAAGTTTAGACAATGATAGGAATCAAATGACCGAAGACATGGTTAATAAAAACAGAATACAGAAATTTAAGAGAATGTTCAAGAGATGGGGCTTCATGAGTGTAAAAGTCCTTCCCCATACTTTACTAATAGGTAAGTACAAAATTGGTAATTACATATAATTTTGCAGATATAGACAGGTACAGTGAAAGATTGTAATGCAATAGTACAAGAAAAAATAAAGCATCCTTTTAATGATAGTGTTGGGGTTGAAGATATGTAACACAAATAAAATAGGCTTCTGATGTGAATAGTTGTATGAAAATATTCACAGATTGTATAGTGTTTAGTCACAGAGGTCAGTTTTTACAAAAATTACACAATTGCAAATGTGGCATTTCAGGAGAAGACACGTGAAGACAGCCGTGAATGTGAACGTCTGAAGGAGTTACTTGGTCAGCGCACTGCAGAATATATAGAAGAGGTGCTAGCACCGCATTTTGGTGGCATGCTTACATTTGTGCGGGAAACTGACCATTATATTGCGAACAACAACACTGAAGCTTTAAAGGATTATGAAAGTAAGTGTTTTACATCCTTGTTTTTGGTTTGTTGGAATAATGTAAGAGGAATGCATAAGATGTTCTAGGAGTCAAGTGATGGATGGAAATGATATTCATATCTTTTTAAACTTGACAAACTGTTTTGTGTATCAGGAGCAGCTTGTGTCTTGACAGTCTGCCAACAAACTTGCTCCAGATGATTTTTGTCATTAGACTGTAGAATTCACTGAAGAATATACTTTAATTTATAATAATTTGCATCACTGATTTTTACTATCCACTGAGTTTTTTAACATCCATTATTTTCCTTTCTTAAATTTCCTGTCAGTGTTTACTTTACCCTCAGTATTTTATATTATCTGTCTTTAAATAAACAGTAACTTCTCTAATATGTTCATTCATTTCACAAAAGTACTCGAACCACTTAGATCCTTTGGTTTTGTCCCTTGATAACTAACACATTTACCTTCAAATTGGGAAAGTAGATTCACGATTGAGGCTGACGTTTTTTTTTCACTTATCTCAGGCAAAACCATCAGAAATATTCCCTCTTCTTAAGAAAGATGTTTTCCTGGGAAAGTTTATGCTTTAGTAATGCCTCATTAAGATGACACTCTCCCAGACATCTTTAGGAGACAAGTAATTGGAGATAATGTTTATTGTTGGTTACCTTCAGGTTTTACCCATCTAAGTTTAGACTTTCCTTCTTCCGTTTGATTTGCATGGCACCATTACATGGCAAGTAAGGGATTTGTTCACAATGTTAGCTTTGAGCTTGAGGAGGAGCATGTTTTTGAGCAAGAATTCTCTCTTGTCTTTCATCTCTCACACACTCAGCCCATTTATCCCAGAGAATTTAGCACACCTTACACTGACCTTTGAGGGTTCGAGACAGAAAGCATGGAAAGCTTGGGTGGGGGAATGTGGTGGCATGATGTCATGGATAGGACATGGGTGTACACCTTTAGCAAGTGATTAACAGCTGTATTTTTTGATAGTTTTGTCACACCATCCTTCAGGACTCATTATGGTTGCCTTTTTTGAATACTTTAATTGTGACTGGCATTTCTTTGTTGTGTGTTTACCTATCTTGCTGATGTCATCCAAATTACTTTAGCAGCTTTAAAGGAGAACTACATGGGAGAAGGGCTAGCTGACTTTTTCAAATGTCTGCCAGATTGCTACAGTCATTAAACTAGAACTGGAACAATGATACTTTATATGTTCTTTTCTCATATTTTTGCCTTCGTTTGGCCCTACTCAGCTCATAGTACATCACCTTTCTTGCTTTTACACCTATTGCATGAAATTATATGTGCACTGCCTCACCTTTTTTCCTCCATTATCATTATTGTTTGTTTGTACCTCATCTCCTGACATTCAGTAGTTTTCAAAATACTTTCCACTGTTAGCTGATTTCATCTCTTTCGTATAACATTTCAGTCAGATCTACATTCCATACTAATACCTGATTTTCTTTTTTTTCTATCTATCTATATTTCTGATGCCTGTTCCCATCTGGAACTACTTCAAGGGGGTGGCCATGGCAATAGAGTCTCCATAACTAGCAAACTCCAGTGCCACTTCTTAGCCTTTAGTGCCTCACCCTTAACAAGTCTAGTGCAGTGTTTGCAGAGGCTCCTTCCTAATTTTCATACTGACTACTTCTACCTGACGCTCCCGCCCATGTTTTTACCAACTACTTCTACTTAATGTTTCTACCTAAAGCTCCTACCTATATATATCTTCCTACAACTTATATCTATTGCTTCTATATCCATAAAACATCTACGTTCATATTTACAATGAATTGTATGTTGAATATTGTTACCAGACCTGCATCCTCTCACTTTTTAGTTTCATCATATACCTTCCTCATTTTATCTTCAATTCCTGACTAAATCCCACAAAGCTCTCCCTAAATTGGAATTATTACCAGACCTGCATCCTCCCACTTTTTAGTTTCATCATATTCCTTCCACATTTTATCTTCAATTCCTGACTAAATCCCACAAAGCTCTCCATAAAAAGGAATTGGTCAAAATAATAATAGATTTTCTAAACTGATTGTAAAGAAACTATGAAAATTTTAATGAATATATATATTAATACCTTTAACTTATTTGTTTCAGAGAAAGTAGTGCCGCTGGTCAGAGCGTTTTCATCAACGTGGAAAAAATCTGTTGAACGACTGAACAATGAGGTGATGCAGTGCTTTACAAATTTTCGCACTGGAACAGTAGTGCTGCAGCGTGCTCTTGAGACTCTTATCACAGCCCACCATACATTTAATCGTATTCTTAGTCACCAAACCTTCCAACACTTGAACATAAAGGGAGATATTGTAAATTCACATCATTTAATAGTTGAAGCAAAGAAATATAAGCCAACATTTTAGATTATTAAATAATTAGAGAGATTCTGTACAGTTGAATAGTGCCATTTCATGCTAACTACAGCTAAATCTGATTGGAAGGCAGGGTTAAATTAATGAAGTCAGCAGAACAAAATGAGATGTTGGAATATTGGTTATATTGTATGTATTACTTCACTTATTATCTTTACTTGACAAAGAACAAAGACACGTGATTCCAAGTTTTTCCAGTTAGGGAGTTGGACCAGGATGGTGTGGGTTAAACTGTCTAACTTACGTACTTGCCATCATTAGACATCTGCTAACTTAAGGCCAACACATCATGTCTTGTAAAAGACCCAAGTGAGTAGCTTCAGTTTCCCTAATTGGGGTCAAGCAGCATCCCTTTCCAGGATACAGCTCCCAGCTTGGTTAAGATTCATATGTGAGAGAGCCAAGGTGTAATGGATAGGTATTGTGTTAAGCAAATTTATGAAGGACTGGTGTGCTCTAGTTAATTTCAATCAAGTGATGGAAAAGGAGACTCACACTTCAACTGTTGATTCTTCAGTTTTGATTGCCTAGATTGTCTAATGTCCTACTTTTGAGGGGAAAGCAAACTCCAACATGAAAACACACTGTTCTTGGGTGTATAGATCTGAAAAAGTTTCAAACTTTTGTTTCTTTTGAGCAAAATTTAGTGATCAATAAAAAACCTTTCATAACAAGACACATTATAGTTCACCCTTGGCTTGTGAATGATATAATTTGAAATGCAGCAGTGATGTTCCCTTAGTACTGTATTTACATTTTAGGTCCTAGATACTCTCTGATAAGTCATCTAATAGTCCATCCATATTACCAACATCCTTAAAATATCTGCATCAATGTAAACTTAGAGTATGAGATACAGTGACACTTTTGATCAGAATTTGCCTTCCACTTTAAAAGATTGACTCTTTAGGAGACCAGATGCTTCGTGGTTTTATAAAATAATGCAGTTTTGAGGCCACACTGTGATTAACCTGATACACCCCATATGTTTTAGTTGATGCATTTAAGTTAAAGTATCAGTTGCATGTAATAATCAATAAATTAAAACTTTTGGTCAGACAAATAAATATTATAGAACACAGAAATATGCCTTAGAACTCTCTGGAATATGTTGGGGAATAAGGTTAGTTATTTGGGCTTTAGGCTTATCAACTTTCAGGATAAATAAGGCCATCAGTGTCAAGCTATATCTTCCAACTGTAATAAAGATAATTTTAAGACCATATAAATTCTCACTGTACATGTGGCCCATGGGGATTAAGAGATTTTCTATTTTACAAAGGAACTTAAGTGAGTGATATGCCCAGTACCATCATACAGCTAATCAGTATTAAGATTACTGATGAAGCCTCTGAGCCTTCATAGAAGAAATGACACTGAAAAGATGGCTCCAGTAATGAGACAGTATGTGACCTATTAGGAAGAGATGTATGACACCACTTTTTGTAAGTGCCAGAACACCGTAGATCAGCTGAGTTGTCATATGCTTTTTCAAATCTTTTAGGAGCTCTTTACAATGGAAATATCCAACCTCATCCACACAGAGATACTGTGCTGCATGCTAGATGTAGAAAACTATTCTCTGTTTTCTCTGGATATGTGCCGTTGCCCAGCAAAAGTTGATCTGGTCCTAGGATGAGGATCTGTGACACAGTGTCATTTTTTCAAGCTTTTACCTGAAACTGTTACTTGAAGATCAAGTCATACATTTATATGCAAAACAGTGCAAGCGTCCAGCTGACAAAGTGCACCCAATGATTGGATGCTCAATGTGTCATTAAATGATTTGGTACCTTTTAGTAAAACTTGGTCAGGGGTAAAATGTCTGGTTAATACTACTGTCACAACAGCCTGAAATAGTTTATTAGAAGCAGGCCCATGTGTTTTCACTATAAACACTAA
>JAUTYZ010014897.1:0-12913 GCA_032273725.1 Panulirus interruptus | reverse complement strand
CAGAATAATGAGGATGTAATATATTGAAAGAAGTCATCGACACAAATATTACCGAGAAAGATATGAGCGGCAGAAATCTGTATGTGGGTAAGAATTTTGGTAGTCAACATTGTACGTAACCTTTCGCTAGTCCTCCACCTTAGGAAACTGTTAAAGGAGACAAATTGTCTGCCTTGCAAATGGTAGAATCTAATCTAAGTCACATAGATCTGCCCACCATGAACGCGAGAAGAGTAGGGAACAACTTCATCTCAACCTACTTACTTAATGGATCCTTAACAAGAAGCAAACTGACCCCTGTTTGGAAGTGTGCCAACACTGCGCATTTCCCCAAGCCAGGTTAAGATGAACACGTCTAGACTTATCTCACTACTGTCCTCCTCCGCTGAGATGACAACACATGGTACCTCCCATTGGAAAATCTGTCCCATTCTTTGTGTTTGTTAAGGACTCAGGAGGGAGCTAACTGGTAAGCTTAATGTCACTGGAGAACCTAGTAGCAGGATTTAATTTGAATTAACAGTTATGCAGTTTTTAACCCTCAAGGGAAAAGGTGTTAGAGGTAAGCATCTCAGTTGGATTTCTAGCTCCTTACCAGAGATAAAAATCAGATTAAGGTTCCGGTGACATTTTTCCAAGTGCAGGTCATTAGATAACGGAACACCTCAGGGAGATGTTTTTAGTCCCATATTGTTCAACATTCTAATGGAGGAACCCATTATGACAAACTTATCTGATCATAACAATCTCCTCAGTTATCCAGACGACTTAACGTTTGTCAGGTGTTGAGGGTTACGTCCAGACCAGTCTTGACATTGCTGGGAAGAGCTGCTTCAACATTGGATTGAATATTTCTTTTGTGAAGTCAAAGGGAATCTGCTTTGGTAGAAAGGATCCAGTAGCACATCCTTGGGTGCAAAATATAAATCTTGATTCGTTGTCATACTATAGGCAATCGGGGATGTGGACTGACAAGTGGAGAAATTATGATAAACACATAAAGCGCTTAAAGCAAAGAACAGTAAGCGGGTTGAATCTGGTGACTGGTATGTCGGGTAATATGACGGGCCAACCGCCGTGTTCTGAGGACATATTACCCCGATACTGTTAGCTCGGTTACTGACGACTCCGCCACAGCACTAATAACGCTGTCAAAATCCAACTTGATGTTTCTTTAGACCATACATGATACAGCAGTGAGACGTATTACAGAAGTCCCGAGATGGACAAAATGTTTGTGCCAGGAAGATACTCATAAAAGGTAAGAGGCGAGTCTTTCACAAGCGAGTGGAGTCAGTCCTTCCCAGTTGGACACACCTGCGTCATGATGTGTGGATGACAACAACCACAGTCTCAGTTCCCTGGAAGTTTACACCGACCTACGTGACGCAGGACGGGATCTTCCAGGTCCAGGAATTACCCTTGATCCCTCCTGAGCCTCTCCTATTATTGATCTACCATTACCCCTGCCGTTCACCAGCAAATCCTCTATGTTCCTTTACAGTCAGAATCATCTGATGTATCGAACGTCCACCACAACCTTCCCCCAGACTCTGTGGTTTGTGATATCCTCCTCTCCTGTATTATTACTTTCGGAAATTAGGAACAGAGGATAGAGCTCAGAGGGGATTTTCCTGATTGGCTCATTCGTATGACTCTTCCCTACCACACCAAGGCGGGAAACAGCAAATAATAACAAAAATCATAATAATAATAATAATAATAATAATTCCTGGATGAACCTTCATCAAGTGTCCAGAAGATAAATCTAGACCATCATTACTATCACCCCAGATCAATATGGGAGCAGCCCACACAGTACAGCAGGCGTCACACGCACGTCCTCTGTGGCAAAGAGTTAAGAAAGTCATGAAGGGTCAACAAGCACGCTAGAAATGCTTGGCTTGCTGACGATCACCAACCGTGGATAACAGCGAGATACTTATATCAGACGTCATATTGACCTCTGTATCTCACCAGTAAGACACCGTACTGACCTTCTATGTCTCACCAGTAAGACACAATTTTGTCCCACTACATCCCACCAGTAAGACACCATACTGACCCTCTATATCCCACCAGTAAGACACCATACTGACCCTCTATATCCCACCAGTAAGACACACACCATATTGACCCATTATATCTCACCAGTAAGACACCAGGTTGACCCTCTATATCCCACCAGTAAGACACCATCCTGAGCCTCTATATCCCACCAGTAAGACACCATACTGACTCTCTATATCCCACCAGTAAGACACCATCCTGAGCCTCTATATGGGAAGGAGAATAACAAGTCCATTTCGTGGAACATATGTTGGAAACGGAAATAAAAAAAAGGTGCCCAACAGATGTCAGAAACAGCAATAAAAAGACCCACCAGTGGGACTGAAGACTCACACAAAACGAACTGCTGAACCTCGTCATAGGAAGGTCTGACAGCGGACTGAGAACGCTCGACATGAGGAGACACAGGTAAACGTGTAGGAACAAAATGCCAAACAGAAAGTTAAAAGTCGCGGGAAACACAGGTTAAAAACCCATAAAACAAACGGTTTTAACACAGCGGGTCCTGCATACACAACAGGGAAAAACACGTGAGGAAAAAAAACTGCCCAGGTATGAGGTAAAAAAGCCCAGCGGCGGGATAAAAAGTTGGACGCAGTTTTAAAAAAAATGAAAATCTAGAAAAAGCTTTATCTAAAGACCGAGCTGCCAGATTACTGAACAAACAACCGGATTTGAAGAGGTAAACACCGGATTTAAAGCCATATACGAGTGCGAAAAGACCAAAAGCAGGATGGCAGCTTAACACTGCAACAGGAAGCGACGAAAGACGACACCAGGCGTGCGGCTGAAGCGTTGTATAGCTGGCAGAGAACAACAGTTTAACATAACATCAATGAACAGAGTAAGAAGGGGAAAATGGCCCTTATTTTGTGAGACCTCGGGTGCCGGGAGGAATACAGATACATAAACTGACTACCCACCTAATATAATCTGCACATGTAACAACCTACATAATTAGGGAACAGTAAGTACCTCACCAAGTTTCATCCACTCCATCACACGGGCAAGAAGCGAACGTGGAACACTTCACACAAATGAAAGTTGGTCAGCAAGACTACTAACGAGGGAGGAGCATCCGACTCATTCGAATTTCTTTTGCATATTTAAGGCATCTCTCAGCGTGAAGCGGATGGATGATCACGTTTCAAGAAAATCTAAATTGACTAAGCAAATCGATGATTAGAAATTGTAGTTTACACCTTTGTAATTAGTGACTCAGTCTCCGATCTTGCAGGAACGGCTGATCAGTAGATTAACCTACAAATCTGATCAAGAACTAACATGACTAAGCTACGACCGTGAGTGGCAAGTGAAATCAAGTAATTCACGTGGAAGAATGTACGAATGAAGTGATTTAGGTTCATTATCGAACGTGGGCTGAGACCCGGTGGTAGTGTTCCGTGTGACGTCTCATGTCTGACCTGCCTGACAGTCAGACTTGAATTGATGCTGAGGCAAAGCTTATGGTCGTTGATGCTGAGGCAATGCTTATGGTCGTTGACGACAACGAGGAGACAGTGATGATGATGGTGACGACGACAACGCCAGTTACAACACGTCAATGGTCACAGCGACGAAGATGACGATGATGATGACGACGAAGTTAGAAAATGGATGACACTATCTCGAACCTCTGCTTCGGCAGGTTGGCCCAAAGCGAGGCATCTCACCGAGTCTGCTGAGCACCGCATCATCGACATCTCAACGTTGGGAAAGGCGTCTGAACATGCGTTAAGATGTAGGAATCGGATCCGGCTTTGAAAGTATGTTAGTTAAGGATCGACTCAAATGGTCTCTCTAATTTTGATAATAATCCAAATTTATTTGGGAAAATTTGTAATCAGATACTGAGGCGTGGGACACGCTGGTCATGTATATATGGACGCAGGATGTGCGACCCATTGTCAGCATTGAGCTGCGGTTCAAGGATTTATCTCCGTCGTCCAGACTAAGTTGAGGGTCTCGGGTTTGTTCCCCTGTTCGAAACAGAGTTAAGGGTTCAGGATCTGAACCCGTTTAAGAAAAGCTGTGGGTCTAGAATATGACGTCGTTTATGCTGAGCTAAAAGTGCAGGATTTGTCTCCATCTTCCAAAATCAAGCTGAGTGTCCTAATGATGACAAATCTATTGAAGTTCTGCTGAATCATAATAGTTTAGCAAAGCTAATGGTTAGGAACTGAAGCTCGGGAAAATAAGTATGAAGGCACGAATGAACACGATTCGACCCCATGACTGAACCTGTGTCGAATATCGACAGAACTAACTTCCCCAAGCTTCATTAGCAAGGTAATGACAGGAATGGTGATCTCTGAGGGTAAGGGGAAGAATACTACCCTCGTATCATAAGGATAAGGGGAAGATGATTGGTGGTTAGTTGTTTGGGCTATAAAGGCCTATCAACTGCCAGGGTCTTAATATTAAGGCCATCAACGTCAAACTACATCCACCAACCGAAAAATACTTCACCCCTTCTTCAGGTGTTAGGGTAATTCTCAGGCCACATGCACTCTCACTGTGTATGTGACCCTTGCAGACGCAGTCCGGTAACAACATTATATATACTAGCTTCTTTGGCAGGATATATATCCCCAACAATATTATATGGATGCGAGGCGTATGTTCTATATAGATAAGGCTGTGCGGAGGAGGGTGAATGTGTTGGAAATGAAATGATTGAGGACAATATGTGGTGTGAGGTGGTTTGATCGAGAAAGGGTCAGATTGTGGTAATAGAAGAGGGTGTGGCTGAGAGAGCAGAAGAGGGTGTGTTGAAATGGTTTGGACATATGGAGAGAATGAGCGGGAAAAGGTCGACAAATAGGATATATGTGTCAGAGGTGGAGGGAACAAGGAGAAGCGGGAGACCAAATTGGAGGTGGAAGGATGGAGTGAAAAAGATTTTGAGCGATCGGGGCCTGAAAATGCAGGAGGGTGAAAGACGTGCACGGGATAGAATGAATTGGAACGATGTGGTATACTGGGGTCGACGTGCTGTCAATGGACTGAACCAGGGCATGTGAAGCATCCTGGGTAAACCAAGGAAAAGTCTGTTTGGCCTAGTTCTGGATGGGGATATAGGGATATATAACGAGAGAAAAGTAAATTTCGGAACGTAAAAATAGTCGAATGTGACATTCAACTCGACCCTGTCTTGAGGAGCAAGGAAATTTATACACATTTAACTAATCTTCATTAAATCTGATAACCACTTAGGCTACTTTAGAATAACTAATGATTACTACGTAACGTTTGTGATATCTGCATGTATAATCTAGGAAGTTAGTTCTACAGCAGATCTTTAGTCATGAAGATCTTGGACACGTCTGCCGGGTCGAGGCTGTACCGACCCCTCTGTACCTAACGAGACAGAAGGTTCGGTACAGCTTCAGTCAGGCGTGTTGCAAGGTAAGCTCAATGTCACGTTCCCCCTGTAAGACATGGAAGCAGATGTACAACAGTAGTCATGATCACTGACATAAAAGCCTCGGTAAGGGAGGTTGTTTAGTTAACTGAAAAAGGCCAGTGGCTATAAGAAACGGCAGAAATGGGAAATACTGAAGAAAACAAGCTAAAAAGCACTTATGCGTAATGACACCAAGAACGTGACAAAACAACCATGACATTGATTAAATAGGGTATGATTAAATTGGTTAAATAGGGATTGATGACAAATAGGGCATGCTATCGCGATCAAAAAGACCTGACATGATAACGGGAGCGTTACAGGTTGATCAAAAGTCCATGACATGACAAACCGGACGCGACCGGCTGACAAATGAAATGTTACGAATTAATTCCAATGCCATGACATGACAACGTGGTCGTGATCGCTCGGTTAAAATGCTGTGACATGAAGCAGGCCTGGCATACTTATTAACCGAGCTTGCGGGTAGGTGAGCTGGAGGCGAGCGATGCACAAAGAGTAATGTGATTATCGACCAATCTGACCAGACATTAATGGGAAAATATGCGGATGATGCTTTAACACAGAGCCAGGCGCTGTCATGATGGCACTTCGTGTTGTCATTGACACCACGACCCAACAGTGCCACCATGCCCCAGCAGTGACACCATTCCACAACAATGCAACGTCGCCCCAACAATGCCACCACGCCCCAACAATACCACCACGTCCCATCAGTACAACCACACCAGAGCGGTCCCACCACGCCCCAACAAGACCACCGCACCACACCAGTACCAGCGCATGCTCCAACAGTGCCAACATATCCCAACAGCATCATTACGCCCTAACAGTGCCACCAAGCCTCAACAATACCACCACGCCCCAACAGTGCCACCACATCCCAACAGTGCCAATCCGCCCCGATAGTGCTACCACTTTCGAACAGTACTACCAAGCCCCAACAGTTCCACTACGTCCCAACAGTGCCAGCACACCCCAGCAGTGCCATCACGCCCCAACAATACCACTACATCCCAAAAGTGCCACTATGCCCTAACTGTGCCACTGTGCTCCAGCAGTACCACCACGCCCTAACAGTGTCACTTCGCCGGAACACAGAGCCACCACTTCTACCACAGTGTCAGCATCACCTAGTCTTGTATGACAGTGGCACTACCACGTCCTCTCTCACAGTGGTAGTGTGCCACCAGCAAGCATACAAGGTTGGCACCAAGAAATGCAGTTTGGTTGTCAGTCAGGAACGCAGTGATCTCCCTCCTGCAGCAGTGGGTCACCATCACCACGGGCATCTGCCATCCCCTCAGCCATCGTTACCATCCTCACCCCGGAATAAAAAAGTCCCCTCTCCCTCAACGCTTCCCAAAACTTGCACCTTCAACGCCAAACATGAAAGCGCATTTTTATGGGAGACAGAAACGCCCGGTATTTCACCTCCGTCGACTATAGCCATTTAAGCAGCATTTTTGCTATATTGGTCATGTCGTTTCAGAGTACATCCAGCATGTCTTTAAATAAGAGGCCCATTGTGACCTTGGAATCTGACCTTCAGTTATGTACGGCCTTGAGGGAACTCCGTAATGGTGGCATAGCTTTTACATCGCCTAAGTGAACTGCGTTTTCATTTTCATTCCGTTGTTATCTTCGAGGGTGACTGAGAGTGGCACCATGATAGTGAGGTGGTGAGGATCAGGGCCAGCCAGCAAGGTCGTCCTGACGCTGGTTCTTCGTGCCAGCAAAGGTCAGAGAACGAGGTCATCACGACTCAAGGTACCTCTACTGTCACCATCAACCAGCAGCAGCAACACCATCATCACCATCATCACCATCACCGTAACCAGCAGCAGCAACACCATCACCACCATCCCAGGTACCTCTACTGTCACCACTGCTGCAGCTAACACCACACCAGTAGTATACAACCGGAATCATTACCATAATAATTACTGTTTGCTATTTGTGGCAAACCACGGACATGGCCAGCCCTCCTGTGTTAGGATTAAACAAAAAATATTTTGTCGTAGACATAAGCGCTTATATCAGAATCTGTAGATACCACCGCCAGATCTCACCGCCCTTTATTAGAATCTGTTAATGTCACTGCCCTTTATTAGAATCTGTTAATGTCACTGACATCTCACTGCGCCTGATCAGGATCTGTAATGCAACTGACAGATCTCACCGCTGTATATCATGATCTACAACGCCATTGACGGATGTCACCGTGCTATATCATAATATGTCATGCCAATGACAGATTTCAGCGTGCTATATCAGGATCTTTAATGCCACCGTCAGATCCCGCCATACTTATCAGTTATGCCTATTTTCTTTCTTTTATCGATACTCTCTCTCCAGAGATTCTATACTACTTAATCCTCAGCTCATTTTTCTTTCTTTTTATGATATGAAATTCTTGTTACTAGTGTAAGGGAAGATTGTAACTTGATACGTAGGACAGTAGATTCAATATTTACTGAAAGTAAAAACGTAATATGTTATTTCCCATTTGTCCTGTGCTAGTGGGACAATTATCCCACTCATTAAGGAAAAGACAGTAGTAAACGTCAGCAAGTTTAGAGATATCCCGAAAAAAATATAATGAAATTCTGTCATACACTCATTCTAGATATAATCAATCAGAAATCATTAGCGACTTGCAGATGAAGAAGAATTTCAATTATCAAGAAATAGCCCAAAAGGTAACCAAATAATAATAATTCTCAGCATATGTGTTTGCTATATGGTAAACAATGTCGACAGCATTATCTAATTCTCACCTATTTGGAATATATTATCTAAGGGCTTATATTGACATTAATGCCTTTCGATGCTTATTTGTTTTTATTTTGACATAGGTTCGGGACAGTGCCAAGGTGGCTCGGATACTGGAATCTTTAGCCACGAAGCAAGATGAAAACAACTGAGGGAATAATAGTGTTAATATCTTGTTTTGCCCTCTCACTGGCTGTAGCTCACAATAATGGAGACGAGGTATAGTTTCCAGTGTTACAGTAAGCGACCGCCATTGTTTTATGTAGATGATTTGTGTAATATATGGGTGTCAGCAACTGTTGGGACCTCAACAATACTCGGGCTGCTGTCGAGGCTGTGTAGAATTATGTACTGCTTGCGGTGTCACAGAATTACTAGAAGAGTTTATCAGTTGTGTATGAATGATTTGGACGCATGTAGAGATTACAGTACAAAGTAATTTAGGAGAACTTATGTAGTATAGGTTGCAATTACTGTCGTAGAGTTCATTGTAATAGAATTCCACTTCGTGGTTATTTTGCCGAATTGGCACTGATAGATCAAACGTTATTTTGTAGACTAATTATTTCCTCGACAATGTTAATTTGGTCATATATTATTTTAGCTCCTATTCGAAACTAGAACTAGGTAATGTCTACTTATGTTTCAGGTGTTTTATATATACAGTAGAGATTACAACTATCTGTAGAGCATGTTAAAAAGTAACAAAGGTTATGTCAGGGGAAATATAAAGTTTGTTAACATAAAAGGGGATACTATGCATGTAAAATAGCAACAGAGCATATAAACCTCACATGTTAGTTTAATGAGTTGTAATATACCAGCAATATGTTAAATTCCTGGGGATCTTACCGTGTCGTAGTTTGTTAACATATGCTGGCTTGTTGGCAGCGCATTTTCTTGAGTGTGAATGGAATGTTTCAGCTAAATTATTGAAAGTTAAGATGAATCTTGATTGATAGAGAGGTTAGGTGTGGTTTTCATAGGTTTTGTTGAATTTTTTGCGGATGTATTACCTTCATATACTTTAGCCCCATATATTTCTGGGTATATCACTGTTGCGTTGTTCAGTAACTTTTTGTTAAATATAATGCTCCAAATCATGCTCTACAGATATTTCTGTAATCACAAGAAACTAAGTAAAACATGTAAAACATAAGCAACCATATCCAAAGGCTAGTTTTGATGCAGAGCAAAAGCGATGAATTAGCATACATTTTTCCATGTGTCATCTTTTAGTTATGTTGATATAAATTAGGGTTGGAGGCTATGAGACATAGCCTCTTGTTATGGTTGTTTGGTTTGACTACTTTACCCAACACTTTGCTTAGACTTCAACATGGCAATGGGTGTGAGTTCCCCCTGACTCCAGTGAACTTAGTGAAATAGTAATTGATCTTTTCACCTAAGAACTGCTATTTATATGAATCTCAGTATTTATGAAAACTTTCTGGTAAAAGTCCAGTTTAGACCTGCAGTGCTGTTTTGGATATCAAGTGATTTTCTCCTGCATTGCTAGAAGAGTATTCTGTTTACAGAATACAATAACAATTTGGCGTATGATTTGGAGTATTAGAATTTATTTAACGATTTTTGGATAAAGTATTAATAGTGAGGATTATGTATAACATGGAATATGTGAGGTTGATTAATGTAAAAGTGGAAACCTCAAGTAATAGTTGAAAAGTATAGTAGAAATATATTGGCATTAAAGTGGTCTGCTGCTAGGACTCGCATGAAATGGCGATAGCATGACAAGTTGCTGGTCTGTCATCCGTTTGTTGACATTTGATAGCAGTTGTGCAATGCATAGTCATGGGTGTGACTGGTATATTTTGACCAGAATATTGAACTGTAAGATACATCTCAGCTGTTATGGAAGTTGTGAGTTTTTCATACATGTTGTTGACATTTTGCAAGTGTACTGGCCATATACTTTTATATTAAGGAACACCACATTTTTTATTGATATACATTACCATAACTGCGATCACCTTATGTGATATCATTTAGTACAATGCTCCAAATCACACTTTGCAACTTTTATTTTATTCTAGAAATGTCATATTAGCATTGCAGAAAAAACCATTCAGTTTTCAGGGCTAATAGTGATGTGAAGGTAAACTAGACTATTACCAACTTTTCTTCTATATTTTAGTAAAAGTTGATAAAGCAAGGGAAAATTCCAGTTTGGGGCACCATAGAAATTCTGAGTGGAATTAAAAGACCAGGAAAGTGTGATTTGGAGTTGTTTTTTTTGTCTCTGCATTGCAATTAGCTTTGGATATTGAGTTTTTTCGTTCAGCAGTGTGGTGTGTAGTGAATACAATAACAGTTTTGAAACATGATGAGGAACATTAAATTTTACTGAATGACTTTGAATAAAGCCTTTGAGTAAAGCAGTAGTAGTGAGGGTTATGTGTATTAGGGAAATGCAGTGGAAGGAAGTAAGCAGAGTCCGTAAACACAAGAAACTCAGTCATCAAATAAAATGCACAGCATGTGAATGCAACGACACCATAACATTAACATATTTTTCAGATGAATTTGAAAATATGGTAGATATAGGTTGCAAGGGGAAGGTAGGTGAAGTTTTCATAGGTTCTCTTGATTTCTAGAAATGTTTCACTTTTTCCATATTTCCCTAATCATCATATCTCTTCCCATGATCACATTTTATTCTTGGGATGAAAGGTAATGCTCTAGTTCATGCTTCCCCCAGTGTAAATCACAAATGATAAGTATAAAGAGTCCATTGAAGTACACATATTCCAAATCTTTATTCTTTCTCTGGCTGTGCTAAACCGGAAATTTTCCATATCCAGTAATACAGCAGAAATAAAGGAAAGTAAACTAGTGAGCACAATTACTGCCTTGAAATTCTAAGATTATTAGATTGTTGCTTTATCGTAGAGAATTTATAACTGGTGATAAAGTTTACTCTATATTTTTATCTTAAGAAAACTTCTTTGGTAGCTCAGTTTTATTTATTTTAGTAGCTGTATTATCTTTTTTCAATTTATATTGTCTGTTGTATCCTTTGCTGGTCCAGTTTTTGGTATCCTAGTAACTGTATTAACTTTTTTTCAGGTTATATTGTATGTTAACAAAGTGGGTCCTTACTTTAATCCACATGAAACCTACCACTATTACCAGCTACCTGTTTGCCACCCCAATATTGTAAGTATGTGAATATCAGGTGCCAATTGTCAGTTTTTTTTCCACCAGGACCCATGGTTAAATACACAAAGATGCTCCTCCCTAATTTTGATTCGTTTTTAATATGTTTTCTACTTTCTATCATGATAATTTTTTTGTACTGAAGAAGTCTTTTCTTTAATAAGAAATTATAAATCCATCAGTGTATTTTCATGTAATGCCTTTCATGTTTGTGTCTTGTTATATATTCTCCCATATAAAGTGTGGTGACATTGCCTGTTGTTCAGTTGATGTTTAAAAGCTCCAACCAAACAAATGCATTTGCAGAATTTCATAAGGCATTAGAGATATGGTTTTTCATCCTTCAAAACTTATATTTTTACAGATTGAACACAAAAGCCTTACTTTGGGAGAGGTCTTGGATGGGGATCGCATGGCTAAGTCCGACTACAAAATAAAGTTTAAAGGTAATGCTTTTCATAATTTTTAATTATAACAACCAACCAGGGAAGTACTACCATCCTGAGTTGAGAGTAATGAAGTCATGCTTGGAATCATGTTATGCCTTCTGTGTTAGGATTGTTGGATTTACTTATGTCACTATGAAACTTATTGACTGGGCTACACTTAATGTCTTTTTGCCTATATACATTTCCTGTTTATCCTCATTTTATATACCTTTTGTGTTTTTACTTTATTTATCCTTTCTTTCTTATTTTATCTCTTTCTTCGGTGAAGGCCACTTGTTGAAGAGGGCTCCTGCCACTCGATAGTGAACACTTGCCGTTTTGAATGATTGCCTGCAGTTGCCAAGCAAAGTTTTTGAAACTTTTTCCAATTCTTTTCCTTGGTGTTGACATTATTTGACATACTTCCTGAATGTCAAAAACATAATCATTCTTAAACTGTTATGATCTTTGATTTCATCCAGAAAACATGCAGAATGCAAAGCTTTGTGATCTGACTCTTATTATAACTGTAAGTGCAATACTTATGAGAGGCTATTGAAGAGCACTATTATTTTGATTAGTAATTGATGATATAACTTTAAGGGACTCTATTGGTCACTTGGAAGAATCTGGTTTAGCCCCTCACACTCACAAAGTTGTTCCTCTGGACTCCTTTTTTTTTTCACTGTCTACATTATTTGATGTGCTTCGCAAATGTCAAAAATATAATCATTCTTTTACTGTTATGATCTTCAATTTCATCCAGAAAACATGCAGAATGCAAAGCTGTGTGACCTGACTCTATCAGAACTGGAAGTGCAGTACTTACGAGAGGCTATTGAAGAGCACTATTATTTTGAGTTTGTGATTGATGAAATACCTGTAAGGGACTTTATTGGTCACTTGGAAGAATCTGGCTTTGTCCCTCATACTCATAAGGTATTCCTCTGGACTCATCAGCACTTCAATGTCTTCTACAATGAGGATAAGGTATGATATTAATTTAATCCAATTTCATTTTGAATTCATGTTC